>JMFS01032057.1:0-18706 GCA_000699545.1 Podiceps cristatus
AGTTTCTCGTCCACAAGATGACATCCATTAGACCAGTGTCTAATGGTGCCTGTACTACTGAGGGAAGCCATGTGTTGCCGGAATCCATATCTGATCACCTCTTGGGATCCTGAGAACACTGTCAGGTCTACCAGAAACCTCTCTAGGAGGTCTGAAGTCTTGTGAAAACAACTGTTGTGTGGCTAAAATCTGTTTTTACATGTGCCCCGTGACAGTCAGATCAGATCCTTGCCCTGTTAACAGAAACTTTGGGTTCTAAAGGATGAAAATGTAATTTTCTTGCATATTCCATAAACAGAAATAGTTAAAATTCTTGGCATTTACAGTCCCCAACACTATGAGCAGCGCTTTTACACACCAGAGCAGCTGGTAACCTGTAAGTCTTACGAGATAATGTCTGTGATTGATACTCATAAAATCTGCAAGGGGAGCCTGTAACTCCCAGGAGAGCAATAGATTGTCTACAGCTTTTACAAGTTCTGCTGTAGCAGGAGCCTGAGATTGCAATTGCCAG
Organism: Podiceps cristatus; assembly: GCA_000699545.1. Classification (NCBI taxonomy): domain Eukaryota; kingdom Metazoa; phylum Chordata; class Aves; order Podicipediformes; family Podicipedidae; genus Podiceps; species Podiceps cristatus. The sequence goes on from JMFS01032057.1 coordinate 515, forward strand.
GAGAGAAATATTTATGGGTCATGAACCTTCAGGCTGTGCCAGGAGAGCCTTCAGCTATTGTCAGGAGCATATATAAACTCTGCTTTTATGTTACTCAGTCGTCCACCCATGGGCAAATTGAATTCATGCCAGTGCTGCCAATATCTGCTGAATGGGTTGTAATTTTTTTGTGTCATTTCTTTACGATGCATTGAGCAGAGTATGACAGATTTATTATTAAAGTTGTATGGGAGGCAAAAAGGTTTAGCTCACGTTTTCCAGGGAAATCAAAGCCTTGTGCGATCTGGAAAGCTCCATGAACAAGTGGGAAAATGAAGGGACCAGGAAAGTGAAAGGTGGTCAGACTAAGTAAGGAGGTATTTTTTTCTGAACTAATTTCTTTTTAGCTTCTTTGGAATTCATACTTGCAGGGCAAGGGAGGGACTCTCTCTTTTCTCCAAGTATTTAGGGTTGCGTCCTTTCCATTGCTGGGAAGCCCAGAAGCCACCCAATGTCCATTATTTAATTAGTCAGTGGCTCCCTGCAATGAACAGAAAAGCTTTGATATTCTCAATAATTTCAAGAAGACCAATGAAATTTAAGAAAAAAGAAGTACTTTCTAAAAGAAGGCAGAAAAACAGACTTCATATATAAGGCTTTAAAAATATCTTGTTCCCTTCTGTAAATCTTTCAGTAATTTATAAAGCCTTTTGAGATCATTCGTATTACCTTGCAATAAAAATGGAAGCTATTATGACAGCAGGTGTCATTTGGTGCAAAGGAACATATATAATCAGACATGAAACACCTTCCCGCTGAAAGAAGTCAGTCCTCAATTAAGGAGCAAGGCTAATGTCATCGCTGAGTATATTTATAAGGCAGCAACTGCCATCACAAGTAATGGCACAATTCAAAGCAATTTCCAGAGGGCCTTGAACAGACCCCTTTCAAAATGTAAGAATATATTTATTAATAAATGAATCATGGTACAGCAGTAATGTAGCTGTGAGAAGAGCTTGGCAGTTTTTCCCAGCTATAACTATTTCTCTAATAAAAGACATTACCTCTTGCTCCAAACTTCTGCCTTTCTGAAACCACTTCTAGAACCTATACGTACTATTTTTAACTAAGGAGCAGCAAATATCACGTAAATCTCCCCCTAGGATTTTTGCTGTTTTTCTCAAGCACTGTAATTGGGCATCTGCTCTGCCTGCTGAAATGCCAGGATAAAAATCAGGCCTGCCTTGTCCAGAGCCCCAGCCTGACATGTGTAAAATACTGTTTTCACTCCAGCAGCAATCTCTGCAGATTAACCTCACCCTAGTGCCTGGGTCTTCTACAAAGCCATTTGTTAGCCCTGCAAGAAGAAGGGACCCTGACACTGCTGCAGGAGGGATTGGAGCCTGAATGACATTAAGTGCCAATGCCAGAGTGTCCCTGTGCTACAGCTGTTCCCACTGGCAGGAAAATTTAAAAAACACACCAAAAAAGCAGTGCAACCTCGTAGGGAAGGTGCTATCATCAAGCAGTTACCAAGGAGACACCAGATGAAGCGGCTCCCCTCGATGTGCACAGGCATCCCTGCTGCCCCTTAGATCCACGGGTGGGCTGTACGGCAGCATCGGCACAGGGAGGGGAGCGCGGGGCTCCTGGCACTTTTCCTTTCCCCGTCACACAGGGAGCACACGTGCCGCTGCCAAGGAGCCCCCCTGCGTGGTCCGTGGGGAGGCAGGTCATGGGAGAGGTGGAGGAGAGACAGCACTAATGTGAAATCTGGGTCTCCTGAAGGAGTTAAACAGACTTTTTCCTATGTCTTTGGGTGATCCAGCTACAACACATGTTTTCAATTCTACCCAATTAGCCGCTGGAATTAACATTATGAAATGTGAAATGCCAATTATTATTATGTATTTTAAAGAGTGTTTGTGCCAAATAAGAGAAGCCTCCTATTCTTGTCCCAGGAAACATTTTAAGACCCATCTCCTGTTCCTGCCGCTTGCCTTATCCCTCAACGACTGGGTTTCCCTCTCCTTGCCCACGGCGGCTCGGGCAGGAGATGCCCCAGCCCTTTCCAGGAGCTGCTCTTCACGATGCCCATTACAGCTCTCTCTGAGCAGCCCCCTGCTTCCCACGCAGGCAGAGATCATCCCCACGCAAGTGTCAGCGCTGGGTCCTATTCCCATTGAATCCACTTGCAAAATCCCCCACGCCTCTTCCAGCAAGAATAGGGTTGCCTTAAGCATTTTAGAAAACCCTCTCTTTGTAGCCATAACTTCATAAGGAAGCGTGAGAGTGAGGATGGTTTTAATCCGGCCTGTTCAGTGCCTCACCTTGATGCAAAGCACGAGGGAGCGTTGCTGCCTTCCCAGGGAGACCCACCAGAACCTGCAAGGCCCCCCCAAAAATGCTCAACTTCCCGAGCACGAGAAGCGTGTCGGCAGGCAGCCGTCGCCAGACGCAGAGACTCTGCGCAGCTGCCGTCGGGGCCCACCCCAGGCACACCAGCCCTCCAGGCTGCACCCATCCCTGGTGCAGCGGCAAGGGGGACAGCACAGCGTGAGCCACGGGGACGGCATCCAGGCAGCCACACACAGGGTGAAAAACTGGCAGTGCCAAAAAGCACACGCGTTTGCAACCCGCCTCTCTCTCCAGCTAAGGTGCATTTAAATATATAGGTATATGTAGTGTCATATATGTATGTACTTTTTTTGTGGCAAAAAATAAAGTGTTTTCAAATTCTGCACTGTCTGCTGTGGAAATTTCCTTTTCCTTCTCTTTCTCAGTACTGGAAGCAAGAAAATACAGCCCCCATCATGAGAGAAAGCTAAGCAAGCCAGGTCTTCTTTGCTTCAGACCTGCCACTCACACATAATTTAAGCTGAAAGTTTCCAAATGAGGGGGACAAAATACTGTTTCCACCCACCACATTAACCTGCTGTGCAGAAAATCACATGCGAAAAAATCACTTCAGGTCTGTTAAGTGCATGGCCAATCCTCAACTGATTTTCCCTTATTCCAGGATCCTCCACCAGAAAAAAACCATGAGTCTATATCAGCAATCATGATGGTTTGCAGAGACAAAATCCAAAGATGGAGCAGAAGCGAGAGGTAGGCAGGGACAGGCAGCATGGTGGGCAGGAGCCAAGCAAATCCCCAGTGGGGAGCTGGGAGACGTGATCCTATAGCAGAGCCAGCTTGGCACTGAAAAGTAATCTGCACCGAGTGATTGCATCAGAAACAACCTGGAAAGCCGCGGAAGGGCCGCGGGACGGAGAATGCGCCGAGGAGCCCTTTGCCGAGTGGCCCCAGTCTGCATGCCACACCAGAATGCCCTAAACCATTCATCACACGGAAGCCTGTGGATAGTGACCCCCCCAAGAGGCTTATTATTAGGGCAGATGCTAGATTAATACTAGCAGGAGAAGCTGAAAAGCTCAGCCAGCTCCTTCACAGTATTCCCTGAGGAGGTAAAGATCCATAGTACATGTGAAATCACCATGACATTAAAAGGAAGCCCAACTATCGTTACAAAGAAATCCCCATAAATATTCCCGTATTAGATCCCTGGTGTGAAGTTGAAGGGCAGGTGCTTCTCAGATAGGGCTGGTGAACACCCCCAAGCTTAGATGACAGCAATTAGTGCTGGGGGGTTTCATGCCTCAGCTGCCTGCCAAATGTCACAGGGTAGCTGCTGGCTGAACGTGGCCGCTGGCTTCTCCGGTGACTGGTAGAAATAATGAAAAAAGAAGGGGCCTTCTAGGGTCGCATCTCATAACAGGCAAAGAAAACGACGTGCAGGTGAAAAGGCAGTACTAGAAACTGCCTTAATGCAAAAGCCTGGATTTATCAGTGATCGCATCATCTGTTTAGGTACTTCTTGGTACTTGCCGTAAAGTGTATTTTCTCCAGTAATGTGACTTATAATATTGAAAAGCACAAGTACTGTCAATTCATTCTGCTCCTTTTCCCCCAGCTAGGTTTTATTAGGGCTATTGCTCAACAGCATAGTAAATAAATGTAATAAATCTGTTTAACTGGACAGATAATGCATAAATAAAGAAGTGCCGTCCCCTCCAAACACACATCCAATTTTTTTCCAAACTGTGGCATAATTGAGGTTGGATGGGGCTTGTGGAGGTCGTCTGGTCCAGCCCCTGCTCAAGCCTGGACTCAAACACTTCAGTTTTCTGACTTTTCACCCTGAGAGGAGGGAGAGCCCTCTCGTACTTACACCCCCAAACCCTACAGGGGCGAGATTTAAGGCATGTATCCATCTTCAGCATTTTCCTTGCTGATTCAGGCAAAGTCAAGGGTTTCTAGTGTTCAGGCATTCCCAGAAACGGTACAGGGAGGCAAGGGGTGGTTCATCACATGGATCATTTCCTAAGCTATCCAGAAAAGGGGGAGAAATTTCCCAATGATCTTTGGTGTACTACATACAAAAGCAATTGGTGAAGGATAATAATATGGAAGATGCAAATTGATGTAGGTAAGCAGAAAATAATTCACATGGGGAAAAAAATGCTTCTGTTGCAGACAGAGTGATAAACTAGCTGTTCAGGAAAGAGATCTTGGAGGGAGACAGTTTTGTGAAAACATCAGCTCAGGGCTCAGGAGAGGTCAAACGGGAGGTTAGAAATGGAACTGAGAAAGGCAGGGGACATGATGCTGGCTGCCAGGGTATTGTGTGTGCTGTTCCTCTCTGCATTTCAGAAGTGAAGGGGAACTGAGAAAGACACAAAAAGAGGGGACAAGTATGGCCAAAGGCTTCTGTGCAAATAGTGACTGAGCAGTCTGGGGCCCTTCAGTCTGGAGTAGACATTGCTGAGAAAGCAGATGAGTGAGCTCCTCAAAATCATGAAAGATGTGGCAACTTCAATAGGAAATTATGTTCACTGCCTCACTGATACAGGAACTACAAAACTTTTAGAAAATGTACCAGATGGCAGATACAAAACAGTGGAAGGGGTTTCTTCATGCAATGCATGATAAGCTGTGGAGCTCTTTGCTGCAGGACACTGCAAGTGGTGAGATTTTGCATAGCTCCAAGGAAGACTAGACAAAGCCAAAGAGACATTTTTTCAAGGAGTAATAAATATAAAGGCACCGCTCCTGCCTCAAGAAGTCAGTGCAGGTCTGTCCCCTTCCTTTTATCCACTTCACCACTAAAAAAGACCTTTGGCTTGGCCTGTGAATGCTATAATTACATAGTCACGGTCATGTCTCAGAGCTGTTGGTTCCAAAAGAGAGACGAGACATCCGGAAATGATGGCTTGCAGAGCCCAGCATCTGCTTCCACACTATCAGCCCTCTGACAGATAAGCCAAAGCTTCAGGCTGGCACAAAGCTGGTGGGTGCAAATTAATCCATTCCAGGTTCTCTGAAGACTGCTGAAGACACAGAGTGCCCAGAGGAGCCCCTGACACCACGTTGCTCTGGCTTTTTTCAGTCTGTGCTAGGAGCACTTAAGCAAGATTTACTGTATCCTTGAACCACAGACTCAGCTGTGCTGGTTAAACCCGCTCCATGAAGTGACCTGGCTGAAGAATGTCTTTGTAAAAGCAGAATTTCTTTCTATTAAAAAATACAAACAGTTTTCTTAAAATGAACTGTCTCATGGATCTTTCCAAGGCACAGAGACACAAGAGAAGCCAACCAGCCTAGTCTGGAGGGAGGAAGCCTCTGGGGAAGGATGAAATTCTTCCAGGTGCAAGCACCTCTTTAACTGTCCTGCTGCCAAAGGACGTGTGATGGGGAACAGCCCCTGGTACTTTAAACCCTTATTCTTTTTTGGTGTGGACTGATATTTTCCACACTGCTTACTAGACCCTCCATGCCTAAGAACACACCTGCCTTTTTTGTTACTCAAAGCCTGAGTAAAAGAAAAAGAAAAAAACTACTTTATTGAACTGCTTGCTGTGGCTTTGATTGAGAACTGTAACACCCTGGCACGAGGTAGTGGCCCAATTGCCACCCATGAAATGTGCACTATTGGTGACAGACTGAGAGCGTATTTGAGTGTGCGTGATACATTTCTACAGCTTTCGCAATGCCTGGAGCTCGATGTTTGCGGGTCCTCCACCTTCCCATCCACACATGGTGTGGACTCCCCCTGACTGCCGGGACCCTTCAGCCTGCAGAACACCAGAAAAACTCAGTTTGACAGAGTTTTCATTTACACCTCTATGGTTTTGCCTTTTTAATGATGTAATGTATGAGTTTGAGAGCACTGGTGCCATGAATACGAAGCAAACCTTCGAGACAGCCCATGCCGTTCATGCCGTAGCTGCCGTAACAACGTGTCAATCACTCCAGCTCTGAGCACGGAAGGCTGCAGTGGCACTATTAGATTTCAAATAAAGATCACTCATGGGGGAACTGGGTAATTTCTCTGCATGGAGGTGTCTATTTCAGACACCTGAATGGAACTGAGTATCATTCATTACGTTTAACTCATCTGATTTTTAAAAGAAGAAATTTGGTTTGAAATGGCCCATGGCTTTCAAGCTCTCCCCTCTGGAGGTCTGGGTATTTCAGTCCCCGGAGGCTGGGAGGGAAGGGTGTGCTATTTGCTTTCCAGTCCGTAGTTTCAATTTCATTTCTAAAGGATAAAATGCAATTAAAAATGTGTCCGTGTGAAGACAGGTCATAGCTGTGAACATCCCTGTGTCAGGCTGCATATTACAGGTATCACAAGAATTTCCCTTCATTTACTGCCCATTAAAGAAAGGCTATGCACGGAGAGCGAAGCTCACGGTCTGCTCCCCTTCTGTACTCCTCGCTGTACCAGCCAACAGACATCACCATGACAGCGCCAGGTAGAGCTCTATGAGCTGTGGTTTAACATCTTTAATCTCTGGGTGCTTAGCCCTGAATTACAGCTTCATCACTGCTGTGCAAGGAGGGTAAGAAGACGGGGCACGCCTCTGTATTTGGAATGCTACCTTTTCATTAGTACGCCACTGACAATTAGCTCAGGAGTGCCAAGACCCACTCATCACCCTCCCACTATGGATGTATCAGGCTGTGCAAGATCATAGCACCACAGGGAAAAGTCCAGATTTTCCAAGCTGCTTCTACATTACATTATAGTTTTGCCCCATCCTGAGGATATTCAGGCATGTTCAAGGCCTCTGTAAGCCTCACTGAAGGCTATAAGCAGTATGCACCTGGGCATGGAAACTCCCCAGGCACAGATGGGCTCAGAGGTCCCTCTGACCCACACCCACGGGCCAAGCTGCAACTGCTCTTTCTATAAGCAGCCAGAAAATGCAGTAAAAGGATCCTTGCAGAGTCATGAATGGCCATCAGAGCTCATCAGGGGATGTAGCAAGTCAGGAAAAGGGGGGTTACAGTCCTCGTAACTGCACAGCTCCAGCTCCCTTGCTCAAGCCTTTCCTTCAGCACCCTTTTAATGCAGAGCGGACACCCCATCTTACTTTACATACCTGACATCTGCTGCAGGCTGAGCTGAGCTGCACCTTCGGAGCTTCACTTCTCTGTGGAGAACCCAGAATGACCAGTTCACGTGTCAGATTCTACTTAGTAGACATCTACCTGGTGCAAATCCACCCTCTTCCCCTTAGCATGGGCCACTCCTGATTGCTCCCCTGCCTAAAAATCAGAGAACCAATACACCATTAGCTGTAGGCAGGTAGAGAGGCACATCTTGCCTGAACATCCCCTAACTTGTGCTGAATCTTACCTGTGCTATCTGCTACTGTCTTATTCTGATTTATCTGCAGGAGTCAGGACTTGTGGAACTCACAAAACTTTCAAAGGGAAAGAAAATACCCCCCAAACCAGGCTGATCTCCTCACCAGCTAAAATCCTTTTTCTCCCCCACCACAACTATAGGAGCTAGGTCTGGCACAGATGGGCACATCTTGCCTCACTCCAGCAAGCTCTGTAAAAGTCCTCTGCTGAGCTGAGCCAATGCCTTATCTGGGCAGGCAGGATTCCCCCCTAAGAGTCTGGCTCCTGGCATAACGTTAAGTGTTTGGGATTTCTCTGAAAGGCTTTGGTTTACTATATATACTGCATTTGTAATGGCCTGCCATGAGAATTGTGTCTGATATCAAATATATCTCAAATATCTGGCTATGTAATGTATCTTGCAAAGATGCAATTAATTGCACCTTCCAGGGCAGGGAACATAAGCATCTATTTTAAATTCTAATTTATATTAAAGCAAGTAAAGTTAATTACCTGTCCATAACAAATGAAAAAGAAATGTGTACTTTGGAAGATCGCCACAGGTCTCCAATCAATATAAATTTAATGTGCTTCTATGTATCTTGGAGTAAAATTGCATTTCAGTACTTTATTCAGTATTCTAGGAATTCCTTGACAACACACTGCTAGGAAATCAGGTCACTCAAATGCTCACTGAAGATGTGGAAAGGTCAAGGTCAATGGAATCAAAGGGATACACATCATCCTCCCATAGCAAAGGAATAACTTCCTTCTTGGGTTTACAAAATATAAGGTAATATGGAAAATAAGCATCGTATGTGTTACATATTTCTTTAGTAAGTAACAATTAATATTATAACCTTTATAACCCAGTTATGTGCAGAAAAAACTCTTTTTTAATTCTTTACTATTCCCCACAGCACTGAGACTTTTCTCAGGGAAAAAAACCAAACCAAAACAAAAACCACTCAGTTGAGTTTCAGCTGGAAGATGAAGCCAAATTTAAGCATTATACAAACCTTTAGGGGGATGTGGTAGTGAATCTCCTGTCACTTTCACTTTCAGTCACAGAAAACTGTTACGTCTGATTTTGGGTGGTTGCAGGAGAACAGCCAAATGCTCAAGAGTTGAACTTGTCAAAACATTTTTTGGCTTAGAAGTCTCATGAGTTTTGGCTTCTGACAAGACTTTTACTACCCCTTGGCTTTAGCTGAGCTGAAAATATTCTTAGAAAAGGAGATTGCCTGATATCTCTGCAATTGTGGACTCAACTGAAGCCAGAATGTTCAGAGGGAGGATGAACTGAGTTAAAGGAGCCGACAATTTTGCTTTGGATCAAAATGCATTTAACTCAAATATGTGCCACTTTTGAGAAAAAAATATAATTGTATTATCATACAACTCTGCTATTTGGAAAGCTATACATGCTCAGGCAGTGTAAGACAGCATCATAAAACTTTTGTGACAGTGGCACAGCATATATGGCAGCCAACAGGGAGGTGCCCTGGGCTTGCCCCAGTGTTTTTGGGGAAACTTGGCTCCTCTACGCCATTTGGATGCTCAAGCTGTGAAAGTCTGCTTGGCACTGCTTGCTAAATTCTGCCTTTAAATGAGTACACACAAAATAGAGCAGCCAAAGGCCAGGAAATATTCTGGGACTTGAACCCTGTTTTCTGTTCCTGGGGAACTCTTTTGCCTGCTTTTTGTTTCAGTGCCTCCTTTGCGGAATATAAATCTCAATTCTTCAATCAACTAATGAGTAAGCCCAGATGTATGCATGCCATCTAACATGGCACAACCATGCAGATGATCCATCTCCACTCGCCACCAGGATAAGGTGTATACACAGCCTGGCACGGCTCTTGTAAGAATTAAGTCCACTGAAGATCTTGATAATATCCAATTGAGTCATGGAGGCAGATGAATGTACTCAGCATCACCCAAGCTGCTTGCACAAAATGATCACTTCTCATAAAGTGATTTCATAAAAGTGAGTTTGATTATAACAGAGGGAAGAAGTTGTTCCTGATTCTGAATTATGTTTCCCCAGTTCAGCCTTTTGAAATCGCTTTTGAAATTTTGAAACCAGAAGGGGAAAGATTATCCAGCTGAAACCAAATATCTCCATTACCCAATGAACGATCTCTGATTATAGCACTGGTGTCCATAATTAATTAGAACCTATTGAGATAGTCCATTTCAATATTTCTAATTTTATCATCTGGTAATTAATCTATTTTTGGTGACACAGTGCTTGCTGTAAAAAGAAACTACTGTCCTCAAGCCTTGTTAGACAGAGAAGGACCTGAAAAACAGATGAGAAGAGGTGCATTGTACGTGTGTTTTTTAGCAGCTGGGAACATTGCAAGGAAGAGCAGGTGTGCAACAGAGGTAAATCTTCCTCGTCACCCAAAGTGTCTGTTTTTATATTGACTTATTTGAATATGTCTGTAAATCAATGATACTCTCAATCTCAGGAAGGTTTTTGCATATCATGAATTGTTACTCAGGTTCCGTATTGCACAGTACCTGTCACAGGGGCCTAGATCTTTTCATGAGTTTCTGAAGAAGAAATGTTATGCCAATAGAAATAATAGTAATAATTATTATTGGCAGAATGAAGGGATGGCGCTGAAAGCATGAAAAGCAGTGCAGCAAAACTCCATTCATCCACAACAATAGTCTCTCAGAGACAAGACTTCCCTAGAAAATTGTTTGATTATCCCTTCAGAAAAAGTGGATATAAGTCCATTCCCCTTATTTGGCACTATCCCCACTACAGTAGGGTCAACCTGATTGTTCGTCCTGCACAGTCATCCTTGGGTTTTCATCTATACAGATTTTGGGTGGGGAGATACATGTTTCCACACATAGGAGTGACAGTGATCTCAATCTCTTTTGACTCGTTCATCATCGTTCCCTGATGAGCTGTGATGTGGCACCCCTGACAACACCTCCTTCACGTCTCACTGAGCCACAGGAGTGGCAGCAAGACTTACTGGAAGTCTGGAGGAGAACTGAAGTATTCTGAAGTTGTCACAGCAGATCTCAAGCCTTACACTTTCTTTGCCTCTCTCTATGCCTGTGCCGGCAATTTCTGCTATCTCAAACCATAAAAGATTTGGCTAAAAACATTGCTGACTCCAGTAGCTCTTCTATACACAGCTAATTGATCAAGTATCTAAAGGTTCAGATGTAAAAAGGCAACACTTTTGGCTAACATAAACCTCTTCTGTAATGCTCAAGGTTTTCTCACTTCTTAAAGTGACCGCAGAACAGATTTGCTTTGCAGTTTTTAAACAATCTCTCTTCTTTGTGTTTGTTCCCCACGAGAGCAGTTTTCTTTCAAGTTTTCATAGGTTTCTTACGGGCTGGCCAAAAATCAGTGTGTAGTTGCCAACTGATAGATACCATTAGTACTTGAACAGGGCTTGCTTATCCCCCGTTCAACATAGCCTAGAGAAGATGGGAAGGATGCAGTCTAGCCAAGACTGGGCGGTTCTCACTCCACCCAACTCCACAATCCCAGCTCAGCCATGCCAGACCCATGCATCCCTGATAGACATCTGGAGCTCAGTACCAGCACTGGGATTTGTGCACAAGAAGCAAACCTCTTCGATGACTGTCCTGTAACTGGAATTCAGGCACAGAAGGGTCTTCAGCTCTGCAACATTCAACGGTAAACTCAGGGACTTGACCTAGAGAGAGAGGTAAAGGGCAGTCTTTAAAGGACTGACTTTCTTCCCGCCAGGAACAATCGCTTGTAGGCAGTTTTCATGTAGCCCTCCTGTTTTGGAGACTGAAAGACTTTATCAGGAGAATTTCCAAGCTGACCTAAGTTCCAGAGGATGGTCTTCAACCTCTTTAATTTTCAAGTGCAGGTGAAGCCAAAATGTCCTGCTGTATTCTCACTTCCACGAACCACGGTCATGTAAAGCCTTGAGAAGCAAAGCCTCTCATTTTCAGTTTGACAGTTCTTTTGTTACGATACATTCTAAATATACCTTTGAACTGGAAGGTTTACTAAGATTGTCACCTTTTTCTTTTCCTTCTTCTTTTCCTTTTAGGTCTCAGGTTCCTTTTCTATAGAAGCTATTAGCTCTGCACTGAGAAATACAATGAGGAATGCTTCAATGACAGCGAGATGCAGCACTAGGTGCAATGCTGTATTCTGAGTAAACGATACCATTCAAAGGACAGAGCAGGGCATGAATAGCATTGATTTCCAGAACAGCTATTTCAGTACCTCCCGGAGTTTGATCAGACTGGTCTCCTTCACTGGCTGAGTTGTCAAGAGGCTGTGTCCCACCCTGGCAGGCAGCAGTAAGGCTTGGGCTATATGTAACTTCATCACCTCCTGCATGAGTGCCAGCTTTACATTATGCCTGGGCTTACCACACCAGCCTCATGGAAAACACAACAGCATCTCGCACTACCACTGTAGGCTAAGGTAGGAGCTTCCAAACTGCACTTTGCTCTCTACAAGGGCTTACGAAGCAAGCTTTTATCATCACCTCTGTGACCTACTCCAAGGGTATCTGAAATCCCCTGGGGTCCAAGGCCGACTGGTGGCTGAGACCCTCCAAGGGTGAAGCTGTGCAGGCGGAGACTCTTTGGAGCCCGTCCAAGCCAATGGGATGATCTTTCAGCCCTTCAAAAACAAGAGCAGTAACATTACTTCCAGAGAACAGTTTATCTAATGGATTTCACCTACCTCAAGACAGCTCTCAACCTCTCTACCTCAACTACAGCTCAAAATGCTGCCTTCTTTTCTTTAACAGTAAGTGGAGTCTAGGGGACCAGGTCAGGTATAAAAAATTACATCTAAAAGTTTGAACAGGCAAATCTGTCTCCAAGCTACTAGTTGTGCTATGCCCACCCATACAAATAGCTGTACTAAAACTAAAAAGTTTGCAGCTATAACCCATAAATTTATATCACTTTTCAGAGTAAGTTATATGATTATATGAAATTGAAGTAACCATATTTCATGGATGATTTGAAAAGAGAAAGTGACCTTTTGTTTGCTCAGTTCTACTACTATAAAATCTATTTTTCATGGATTTTGAAGCATTTTCTACTTAAACACAATGTTTTAAACCTATTTCTAGCCTTGAAAGTTTTATGAAAACAACTTTCAGCCATTTTACCAGCACAAGTGTGTGAATAAGCTGTTGTCATGAGATGTTCTTCATCCACCTGAATAACTCAATATTGGCAGCATTTCAGAGCAAAAATCTTGGCGGAGAAATAGCCTGGCTATATATCCAAAACTAGCACTGAGCACACTTTCTGTGGCACTCTAACCTTGCGTACATTGAAAGTGCATGAGTGTTTAAGAAGGTTAAAATGTTGCTGTCAGATTGTCAATTATTTAATTTCCAGCATCAATACAACTTTAGATGCCTCAGGTCTCCTGAAGCTGCTGCCAAACGAGAAAAGGGAGAGGAATGGATCTACAGAGCCATTGAGGGAGTGAGAGTCCCTGCACCAGGTTGGAGGCTAGAGACTTGTTTTCTTCAGGTTTAGCCTATTTGATGAACATTGAACTGGGAATCTTGATTGTTGCCAAGGAAAGACATAGAAATTGTTGCATTTTTAAAGTTCCAAATTCTTCATGCAGTGCTGTGGAAAGGTGACATTGTGGGCAGGAGCCAAGCCAGCAGAGAGGCCCATGATGGGACTGATGTTTGCAAAGGTAAATTGGTTGTAAAATCACGTGTTCCTGATCTTCTCGCTGCTACTGACCAGATCTCCAGCAACAGCTCTCTTTCATGGCCCACCGCATCTACCCACAGCCTGCTCTGTGGGAGACACCAGGCCCTCAGCAGGCACACGGGCATGTCTTTACAATCACAGCAGTTACCAAAGCAGCTCTGCACCCCAGGGGATGGTTCATGCTCCCACCATTTCCAATCCATCATCCCTTTTTCCCTGCTCTGCCGCGGTTCTCTCACCTACCTCTCAGATGTGCGTAAGGCCATCACTCCGGCAGAGATCCCTGCCTAGAGAAAAGCCTTCCCTTATACATCACCCCCTCTGCTAATGTTTCACATACAGCTTTACTGCCCGGTTCATCCCGCAGCGCTTTCCCTGCATCGCCCCTGTCTGCTCACCTCTCTGACAACTGAGCACTCAGCCAGAGTGGCAGAAGGCCAGTAGAGATAATGTTATCTTGTCAACTTCCGAATCATCTACTTCCAATCCCAGCTGGTTCCTTCAAGGAGAAACAAAAAAAAAAGAAAAACAAAACAAAACACAGGAGCATGAAAATGCCTTTGCAAAGGTTGAATGCTGATGTTTAGTTTCTTGACATGATGAATTTACCCAGAAAAGCAGCATCTCAAGCATACAAGAATCTGTTACGAAAAAGACACTGCAAGTAGCTGGGCAGACAGCGAGACATTGTGGCCATGACTACTGCCTTTCTCAGGTAATATCCTTGTCAAAGGCAATAGGACTGCTCTGCACATGTGGGATGCAGAACCAGCCACCGAGCAGGCAAATTCCAACTCATTTCATCAGCCATAAATACATCCTGAGTCCATCAGTGCTTGTATAGAAACGAAAGCTGTTTTATGACCGATGCAGAAGACGAAAGCCCTTCAAATGCCCACTTTAGTGTCTGCAGTTCATTCTTATGCTTCTGCCTCTTTCAATCCCTTTAGCTTTTTGCTATGAGTGTAGTTTTAGCAACAACAGGAACAAGGAAATAACACAAATAAATTGGCTTAGCATCATGTGTGAATTCTTAATTGCAAGCTACAGACAGCAGCATTTTTATCCCTGGCTCAGCTCTAGCTGCAGCAAGGGAGTCTGAAACCAGCCCCACACCACGGGCAGACAGCAAGCAGGGCACAGCCCCACCTCCTGCCCTGCTCCTCTCTCCTCAGGCTGCCCAAGTCCCACACCGCTGACGTGACCAGGTATTGCCATCGATGTGTCACTGTTTCAGCGGAGGATCAGGGACTCGCTACGCACCAATATGACCTACTGCTGCCTGTGGGTCTCCCCAGGCATCTTCTTTTCTGATTTCTGACCTTCCGATTTTCTCACCTCCTCTGAAAAGGGCTATTCTTATTGCTGTTCCAGTCATTTTTTCCTGCTCCACAAGGCAGCAAAACATTCCATGGTGCCTAAAGGAGAGCAGACACTAATCAAGACTGAGCATGAGCCTGTGCCCAGGAGTCGAGGCATCCAAATAAGGAGGAGTCAGAGGTCCTGGTTCCCATTCCCTGGAGCATGTTGGTGTACCAAGAACAGGGACAAGAGCAGAAGCTCTGGACTCGTCTTTCTACCGTCTTACTCAAATAGCTCCAGTTCTTTGTCTCTCTATTGCATTTATACACAGTTGGTTACAAATATCACCACAGGAATTAAAGTGGTGATATGGGGGATCCTATTTATTACTTCCTCTTCAGTCTCCATCACTTGTCCTTGTTGTTGCCCCAAAACACTTATAGATGTTGTAATATCTCTTCCCAATGTACTAAAACACAATTTGCCTGTTGCTATTGCAAGATGCCAAAGACCGGCTGAAATGATTGATTTTTTTGCTTGAATCTGGGAAGAAGAGTCCCAGGAGCATAACAACAAAGCATAAATAACATCCCCTCTGGTGCACCTGCCAAATACAAGCCATGAAAAAAATGCTATAACATGCTCCAACAAACTTAAGATCTTTCATGTAAAAGACTAAAAGCCTCAAAAATTACCATGGGTATGCAGAAAAAGAGTAAAAATGAAAACCACACAAAAACCAGAAGAAACGAATGGTACAATTTTCCTTGGGTTTATGCAAGAACAGAGAGTCTGTTATGTAACACAGCTGAGATGACCCTAAAATAGATCATAAACCGAAAAGCCCCCCCCAATTACAGTGTTTGCTAGTTTGATTGGGAGAAAAAACCCCGATCCTAAACCTACTGACTGGATCTAGGACAGACAGTTATAAAGGCTCAGGTTACATGAAATATTTGAGGCTGTGTCTGTCTAGATTTCAGCCCTGCCACACAACAGGATATTTTGGGATAAGGATTTTGTTTGTAATGTAAATCAAGCATGTCGTTCTATCTTACCCTAGGAAGGCTTCTCTCTACTTGCTTAAGCTAGGCATACTTGGCAGTGTGACTAAGCTGAGATTCATGAATACGTTTCGTTTTAGTGTGAAAGTCATTATTAGCATGCAGAAGTCCTAAGGCCACTCTGTTAAAAATGGTACAGCCGCTGCCCTGTGACGTGCACTTGAGGCACAAGAGGCAGGTATAGCTGGCAGAGAAGGAAACAGCAGGGAGAAACAAACCAGCACTAGGACTGTCCACAGCCCCCCGCTCTGTATGACCAGCACTGACATTTTTTAAAATGTCATAGAATCATAGAATCCCTTGGTTGGAAAAGACCTTTAAGATCATTGAGTCCAACCGTGCCTGACCACCACTAAACCATATCCCTGAGCACCTCATCTACCCTTCTCTTAAATACCTCCAGGGATGGTGACAGAACCACCTCCCTGGGCAGCCTGTGCCAGTGCCTGACAGCCCTTTCAGTGAAGAAATGTTCCCTAATATCCAATCTAAACCTCCCCTGGTGCAACTTGAGGCCATTTCCTCTTGTCTTCTCACCTGTTACTTGGGACAAGAGACCCACACCCACCTCGCTACACCCTCCTTTCAGGTGGTTGTAGAGAGAGAGGAGGTCTCCCCTCAGCCTTCTTTTTTCCAGGCTAAACAGCAGGAAAGATTTTATTGGGGAATCTGAACACAAGCAGCAAGTAATCTTCCATAAGTAACTTTACAACTTCTCTTACACCCTCTCTTAAGCCAGGGGAGAAAATGTGAAGCTTCTTGCAGGAAGATTTTACAAGTGGTTTATCCAAGCTGTCAGATATTCGTGGAATGAAATCAAGAGCTGATGGAGAAAACTCCAGTTTGGCAAGACCAAACGATTTTGCAGAAATGTATTTATTTCAAGAAACCTGCAAGAAGCCCAAGTAAGGGTGGATGTTTTAATAAAACCCAGAGAGAGAAAGACCTCATCTGACCTGCAAAATCTGAATGTTGCTTGCTCATCATAAGTGTTGAAACTGAAATAGCCTGTAGATGCACTCAATGGCAGCCCATGTCGATAACCGGTCATCGATGAGGCTGACGCGAAGCCCAGGTCCCAGCCCTGCTTGTGCCGGAATCAGGGCAGCAGTGATACCTCTACGTGTGGATCCCAAGAGAGCACTCTTGTCATTATGCACCTCGTCATTCTCAGTGAATGTATTTTGAAAAGTTTGCAGTTTCATTCTGACACGAATGAAACCAGGTTTTGGAACTGCAACATTTCTTCATAAGATGGAGTTCTTGTTTTCCAGGGCAACTGAGCCATAAGTATTAGTTTTCAATGTTTAATGCAAATAATTCAGAATAGCAACACAGAAAGGCCTGGACACATTCTGAGTGTGAATATTATGGATCCATAATCATAAAACATATTTTTAACTCACTCCCTTTCCCATAAATCCAAACTTTACGGTAAATAAAGTAAAAATCTTCCTACAAGTTTGAAAGCAAACCACTTCCAAATCTCCCCTCACTCATTTAAATTATGCTGACTTCCATAGAGAGCACACCCTTTAGAAATAACAGATGATTAAACAGCCTGCTTCACCTGTAAATAAGCAAAGAATTTAGTGTGTTAGATATGTTATTTGATTTACACCTACTAGTCAAGCTCAAGCCCTGTGACTATTTACTAGAGAGTCTGCAGCTTTTTTCTTTTGGAATAAATGTCAAATACCAAATTGCTTTTGACTCCAGTGATATAGAAACTAAACAGCTGCCCATACATGTAAGCCTTTTGCTGGGGAGCCATCCGCATGCCAAACACAAAACTCTTAACATTACTATTCCAAACCAATGTGAAATACTGCAAAATACAAACTCAACCCCCAATTTCACTCCTACCAATGTGCACTCCACAGAAGACTCAAATAAAAATGTTCAGCTGTGAATATTTATGTCTTATTTGTAGCCTCATTGTGTTTAGAGGTTTAGTACCCCTTTGGTTGCCTCTCATTTCCTAAATAAACAACACAGAAAGCCATTTTCTTTGTAGCAATTACCTCCTAACATCTGCAGGGCAGAAGGAATGCAACAATGATACACAAAATTTCCTGGTGTTTGCTGCATTTCAATGGGATGTTTAAAAAATGGGAAAAGTTTTAGTGCAGGCAGAATTCACTTTCAAGAACCAGCAGCTTTCTGATGTGTGGTAATCTAACCTGTTGTCTCATGATTCCAGTCAAAATTTTAGCGAGGTGCCAGTCAGCTCCAGAAATCTGTTTCAGTTGCAATTCTCTAGCCATGGACACTTGGCAAATCATGCAGTTCATAGAATCACAAAATCATAGAATCATAGACCTTTAAGATCATTGTGTCCAACTGTGAACCCAGCACTGCCAAGTCCATCACTAAACCATGTCCCTAAGCACCACATCTACACGTCTTTTAAATACCTCCAGGGATGGTGACT
>KL262623.1:9042-25513 GCA_000699545.1 Podiceps cristatus
ACGCACCGTGCTCTCCAGGTTCACAAGAACACACACATTTGCAGATCCCCCGAGCACCGGCACAGCCCCTCTGCCCATCTTGCACCCCTGCCTGGATCCCGGCCCCCCTTACCCACCCCACAGGTCCCCACTCGCTGGCTGGTCTGGCTGGGTGCTCACTGCACACACGCAGCACTCACACACTCATCCCACGGGCACCCCACACTCGTGGGTCCCACCAAAACCCAGCACAGACCCTACGCCCGCCTGATACCCCTGCCCGGATCTGAGGCGTCCTGCTTGGCAGCTGATCCAGCTTGGAGTTTGCCAGTGAATACAAACACACACACACACCCCGCACACCTGTTTGAGGAAGGCGGGGCACAGTTTTTTCTGAGCCAAAGATTCAGTGTGCAGCTGCTGAGAAGTCATCTGAACTACTCTAGTCCTCAGTTCCTTTTTCTCCAAGACAGCAGTGGGCCTGCCCGCTTCGCAGTGCTGTTCTAAAGATCAGCACACTCGAGTTTTGAGGTGGTCAGATATTCAAGTTGTAAGGGCTAAAAAAAAGAAGAGAATACCTTGATGAAGATACTGAATAAAAGCTCCCTTCAAAGCAAAAGGAAGGAATAGGGAAGATTAAAAAAGTCACCTCACCTAAGAGGTTCAAAGTACAAAAGAGAAGGAGGAATTTCCTTTTACCCAGCTGCAGTCAGGTGCCCACATTAGCAGACTGTCACAGAGAAAAAAGAGAATCAACCTACATACAGTTCAGAAAGCAATTTATGTTACGTGTCATTACTTGTTAGAGGCACTTCTTTGGCCACGTCTATGGTAAGGAGCCTTCCCCGGCCCGGGCATACACTGACTCTATCAGGGCTACACTTGATGCAGATACCAACCTCTCACCTACCACTGGGCACTCACAGAAAAGGAACGCACATTTCGGGAGGACAGCCCCAGCACACTTCTGTTGTTCCCTTATCTAGAAGGATGGGAACTATATTAAAACAAACCACCCTAGAGAAGTATAAATGCAGCCTTTGTGACTGTTTTTTACAGTTCCCACTTGCTTTTTCATAGTCACCACAGATCTGTATCTGAACAAAAGCTGAACTTCGGTCCTAAATTCCATTCCAGTAATGTGTTCATATCCTTTACACCATGAAAAACTAAGAAAAACCTTCTAAGAACTTCTGTTCTTAGTCCAGGGTACCTTGGCCTGCGCACATATCTAAGCCTGAGGTAGGATCACTGAGAAAAGCATGCGGACTACCTGCCTCTGAAGAACATGAGATACAGTTATCACCCCTGGCTCTTAACCCTTCTCTAGTTCCCTTCTCATACGATTGCTGTTGGCTGACTGTTCAGTCTGGTCTCTGTTTTTCAGCTTGCGAGTTGTCTAGGATTTCTCTCCCTCTAGAAAGAGATTTAAGGACTGCCTAAAGGGTGCAAAGGGGCCTTGGTGATCGGACTCCTAACTTTGGTAGTATGAATCTCCAAGTAGAAAGACAATTGAAAAGTTAAGACATATAACACTACAGGACTTCTACTGTGGCTACGACATAATGACTACCTGTCATTAAAAGCCTCTCAGAAGCTTTTATTAAACTCAGAGAATTTTTTTTTTTTGCAGTGGTTGGTGCCCCAGAAGGCACAATCGGTTTTATAAAGAATCTTTGCAGACTTTGGACACCTTGATGTTCATACAACACTCAGATACATTCTCATATCTATTTAGGATAATTTCCATTAAATCTATCCCTTTGTCAAGAAAAAGAAAATTATTTAAGGAATAAGATATACAGAGACCTCACATTTCTTTACCATGTAAGATAATTAGATATTCTTTGTTACTTTATTAAGACTGTTAAAGTTGGATATGTTGCGGTGGGTTGACCCTGGCTGGATGCCATGGTTGTACCAAAGCCGCTTTATCACTCCCCCCCACCTCAAGTGGACAGGGGAGAGAAAACATAACGAAAGACTTGTGGGTCGAGATAAGGACAGGGAGATCACGCAGCAATTACTGTCACGGGCAAAACAGACTTAACTTGGGGAAATTATTGTCAATCAAATCACTAGGACAATGAGAAAACCAAATCTTAAAACGCCTTCCCCCCACCCCTCCCTTCTTCCCAGGCTCAACTTCACTCCCAATTTCTCTCCCTCTTCCCCTCCAGCAGCACAGGGGGACAGGCAATGGGAATTGTGCTCAGTCCATTACACATTCTCTGCTGCTCCTTCCTCCTCAGGGGAGGGCTCCTCACGCTCTGCCCCTGCTCCAGCCTGGGCTCCCTCCCACGGGACACGGCATACAGTCCTTCACAAATTTTCCCAATGTGAGTCCTTCCCAAGGGCTGCAGTTCTTCACAGACTGCCCCAGCATGGGTCCCTCCATGTGGTGCAGTCCTTCAGGAAAAGACGGCTCCAGCCTGCTGGGTCCCCTATGGGGTCACAAGCTCTACCACCAAACCTGCTCCAGCCTGGGCTCATTTCTTTCCATGGGACCACAGATCCTGCCTTTGCTCCAGCGTGGGGCCCTCCCCGGGTGCGGGTGGGTCTCTGCTCCGCCATGGGCCTCCGTGGGTGCAGGGGCACAGCCGGCCTCACCGGGGGCTGCCCCGGGGGCTGCGGGGGAACCTCTGCTCCAGGCCTGGAGCTCCTCCTCCCCCTCCTTCTGCACTGACCTTGGTGTCTGCTGAGTTGATGCTCCCTCAACTTACTCCTCTTTCTGGCTGCTCTATTCTGGCAGCAGGTTTGGGTTTTTTTTCCCTTCTTAACTATATCTGAGAAGCACTACCACCGTGGCTGATGGGCTCGGCCTTGGCCAGCAGCGGGTCTGTCTGGGAGCCGCTGGTGTTGGCTCTGTCAGACATGGGGGAAGCATCTAGCAGCTTCTCAAAGAAGCCACCCCTAGAGCCCCCTGCTACCAAAACCTTGCCACGCAAACCCAATACACTTGTGCTCCCAGTGGTCTCTTTATCAAAATTACTTCCTGATGCCCAACACTTATCAGCTCCATGGACTTTTAAAATGTGTCACTTGGCTAACATTGAAGGCATTAAAGGAGAACATACCAACTCAAAGAAACACTTTATATTCTCAACCAGTTAGTAATGCACAGGTGTAAAGACAGATTTAAACTGTTTAAGACTTTTTTTGACTTTTTAAACTGCATTGCTAGTCTTCACTTACTCTTTATTGCTTTCAGCTAATTTTCTGCTGAACACTGAGAGCAAGCATGTGTAATGAGAAGAAACAGAAGAGGACTCACAAAACATATGGACTACATTTTTCAAAATTAGGCATAATCTACTGTGTATTTCCAAATTATGCATATAGAAACTAATAGTAGGTAACTGACTGTGTGCCACACCGATATCTGACTTGTAGTGCACAGCAGGTATTGGATCTATGAATTAACTGCATATTGCAAGTCATGAGTATCTAGTTTTGAAATTCTAGCTCATATATCCATTTACTACAACAAGTAACAGTAACGAGTAAACTATTTTACCTTTGTTGTCTGTTTAAATGGTACTTACCCAAGGAAAACAGGTAGGCATTTTTCAAACAGCTTTCCTCTCCATCTATGGACATGCATTCCATAAATTCAGGAACAGAGGCTACAAAAGCAGTTAACATACTGGAGCACGAAATGTTCTCTGCAGGAAAAAAAAATAAAACTCACAGACAGCTTGTTTATGACTAGAAGAGTGTAAACACACATCTATTTTATTTAACGCAGTAATCCTCTGACACAACTTGTGATGTGTTTGATCAGCAGGCTTCTTGTTCATCTTCCATCATAGAAGTATCTCTGCTTTCCTCAGGGGTATTGACAGCTGGCAGCAATCAAAGCCATCTAACTGCCAGTATCTCATTTAAAGGGAATGACATTCAGTTACAAAACTCCAAAATGCCTTTAATTCACTGTACTGTACTGTGCATCTCAATGAAAAAAATATATCCTCACTTAGAAAAGGAGACATTGAGACTCTTTTTTTCCTAAGAAGGGTTTTGTTCATTACTCAGAACTTCAGCGGTGCACATGGCATCACCTGTTCTTGAGCAAGACTTCAGGCATAAGGCAGCCTTGCCTACCATAATCCACTTTGGATATGTTGTCCTTGAGTTAAATAATAAGAAGTCATCTTCTTCATTCGTGTAATTGTTTTTTCTGTGGCCTTTCAAACAGAAGAAGCATATTTCAGCAAATCACACTTTGAAAACAGATCACTCACCTGTCTGGCATTTCAGCCCGTTCATGGCAAGTCAAATATAAGTTATCCCGTAATGTGCTGGAGTCCTGTGTAATTTTCCTTCCTACTTCTGTGTCATTTTCCAGGATTCTCAAAAAAGTCAAACCAACGAGGTTTTTAATGACAGAGATGGAAGAACTTTTTTCTGAAAATTGCAAATGGTATCCAGCTTTGTCAGCATCTTGTCCTGACTTTGGAAAATGTTGGGAGTTTAGTTTTCTAAACAGGTCTATATTAAATAGCCTGGAACTACAAAGTGGTTCTCCAGCAATTCCCAGCCTGTTCCAGTGTCAGGTTTTGATACAGTGTGACTCTGGAAAAGCCAAAAGGCCAACCTGAATGGCCCATTACTGCAGAGACTTTTAGATATTGCTGTACTGAGGGACTAACCAGGATCAATGATGGGACTGGCACAATCTTCTTATGTAGGCACACTGTCATCACTTGTAACTTCTGCAGAGCCGTGCGGTCAATTTTTGTTTTTACTGAACATGCTGGTAATTGTCCTGGTTACCTGAGTATGAACAGATCTGTATCCAGATTTGAACCCATGTGTCTATCGCATGCCTATCATCTTTTTTTTTTTTTTTTTTTGTCCTTCAAGTCTGCAGTGTCAGAACACTGTTGACCCTTCTTAAGCCTATTTTGGTCCTCCTGAATTCAGTTCCTAGGCAAATGATAGCTATATCATACTTTTATGTGTTAATTCTGTGTCTTCAGTGGTATATTCCAGTTTCCAGTTTCAATCTGGACTTTTCTCAGGTGTCCTTTTATTTCTGGCATTATACATTTGGCTCCTGCATCACTCAGACTCATATATTTTCAGATTTTATTAAAATGCACCCTCATGCATTTCACACTTGTGTGGAAGTCAACATTCTCAGTCTTCATAGTGTATTATCATGACAAACTTATTTAACAATTACCTTGACTTAATTAAAAACTATGAAGCGTAACAAGTGACACAGAAACAGATATAGTCAGAAATAAAGGGCCTTCCGATTGCCTTCCTCCTCATTCAGTGCTCAGATGGCAAATGTAAGTGTTCTTTAAATTTTTTGTTTTCCTCCCACATTCCGGGTGAAAGTTCTAGTGATCTTTTACATGCTCTATTTTTCAACTCAGAATATTATTTCCTTTACCATTTACTCATTGTACATGTGTTCAGCAGTTGCAGTAGGGCAAAACACTTAGATGAGATCTTGTTTATTCAGTGACTAGTTCTAACTGATCTGCATAATAGAATACAAGTTATTGTAGTTCATTCCTTGGCTCCCTAGTTCAAAACCAGCCATTTATAATGACAGCTCCTCATTCCTCACATTTCTGTCTCTGTTTTAACATATTTTCTATAGACTGAAGAAATTTATTTTAAAAAAACCAAACCACTAAAACACCCCCCCCCCAAAAAAAAAAACAAACCAAAACCAAACCAAACAAAACCAACAAACAAAACAAAAAATACAACCAGAATTTTCAGGTCAGTTAAAAAAGTTGAATGTAACATCTAATTCATATTCCTTGCATAACCTACTGGTCAGACTCACCCAACTGATGAAGTGTGAATTATGGGTCTTTTTTGTGCTAAAATTCCACACTGAAAGAGATACACAACACCATGAAACACCTGAAGCTATGAGTTGTCCAGTACCAAAATGGATGAAAGACCAATTCTGGCCACTGCGATCAAGGGCTAAAGAAGTCATATTGACTCGGGTTTCTTCCATGGAATATTCTATGAAAGAATTTACCCAGCAAAACCTTGGAGTAGAGGAGTGCTGGTACTGCTATCTACTCACTACCAGAATAAATAACTCCATTGATCCAGAAAACCGACTACATTTCCTGCAGCTATAAAAATTAATCAAAATCTTATCTGTACACTTTTACAATACTCATTTTAAAATTGTGATTCCTCTGCCATTTTTTTGTACATCTGTATGCTTTTCTGAATCTGTTTTGCAACAACAAGTTAAATTTTGGACATAGGATTAGAAAGCATGCATAGAGCAGTTAAATAGTAGTTACTAATTTTTTCCAGTTCCATTTCTGATCCCCTTGTGCATTTTTATACCTTGGTATTGTAGAAGGTCTGTGCCTTTCTACAGTTACCCTAAGCTGACTATTACATCAGTCAAAGCCTAGGTAAATCAAGAGCAGAGAGATTAAAAAATGTCATTAGTGCAACTGTTTATTATTTTTCCCTTGACGTGACATTAGATATCCCTTGCAGCTTAAAACTGAGCCAAGGTATATACTGCAGCACATGGCCCATCTGGTGTCAGTTCAGAATATTAAAATCTCCTGCAGGCTATGAGCACAAGGACCAGTCAAAATCTTTACAATCATCCAGACATCTTATTTCACACTACACAGAGCTGTGTAATCTCCAATTAAGATGTTCAAAATCATCATTATTAGCTTGTGATGAATGTTGATCATATCACCCAACCACAACAATTCTGCATTTCATCTGTAACTGTCCAGCTAATATGTAGTTAGTGAAACAAGGTTTTGTCTGCAATCCAAAATATTACAGGAAATCAAGAACTATCATTTACAAAGTGTAAAATCAAACAACTTCCTAGACTCTGTTGAACACTGTCACTGTAGATTAATGTGATACAACTTCTAAGTGATTGCAAAGTCATGACTTACATTAAGACTGGATCTGAATGAATATAGGTTGTATAAACTTGTAATTTAAAAGGAATGGTTGTAAAATGGCAGACTGGCTTTAGTTACACAGGCCAAGTTTTCCTCTGTTTCCATCTAAAACATAAATGGATAATTATATCCACCCCCAACTCCTCTCACAAGCCATACTAATAGATATGGGAATAAAACAGTCAGTTCTGAAATTGTTCACATATATAGTTCAAAGCTAGAAAAGACTACAAGTCTGAAAGCTTTATTGAACAATGTCAACTATAAAATATGGATTATTTAGTAAATACAGTGAACATCATTGACAAATTACAACAGGTACTTACAGACTTTTTGTCCTATTTGAAGAATGGAACATTAAGTTTGGAAAGCAAATATTTTTTTTTTTTTATTCAGCTATATCTGTCCTGGTGAATTTTCCCATGTAAATGTAAGCAGAAACTCAGAGGGAAAGTCTAGAAATCAAATAGAGTGTAGGCGTCCTATTTTTGGATGTAATACAAATATCAAGCTCTGTGTATTAATCAAGATGTTTATTACTGTAAAATGCCAGGGTCCTAGAGCTGTAGGTGTACTGAATGAAAACAAGGCAACGTCCCAAAAGCTTGCTGTCACTTTGTAGAAGACAGACAGGAGATAGAGACCAAATCAGAAGGAACATCTAACAGTGAGAGAAGCTGTAATTAAAATCTACATTTCTGTGGGCATACTGGCAAAGGAGGACTTTAAAGAAAGATTAAAAAAGGAATAATTAAGTTGCTTGTGGATGCTTACAGATGACTTCTCCGTAAAGCAAATACCATCTGGGGAGAATGCACAAAGGTACCTGTTTATAAATCTAAGAAATGAATGATGGGACTGATGTCATGCACTGAGAGTTAATTTCTTCATATCCCAAAAGGTGTCAAGGTTGAAGGGGAAGTTTTGCAAGTGAGAAAAAAGGAATATATTGTAAAAGAAAAAGGGGGGTGGGTGGGGGTGGAGAGAAGTCGAAAGATGGAATAGATTTTGTCAAGAAAATGTGCTGGAACATTTAGGTTGGTAGCAGCATCAATCCTTTTAATCGCCATCCAAATAAGTCCGTACAACAGGAGAGTGTATTTGCAACTTAACACTTCCCATAGTCTTTGAAGTAGTTTAATATCCATAATGATAACAGACTGCAGCAAAAGGAGTAAGGGAAGTAGTCATTAATCCTTCTGGGGAAAAAAAAAAAAAAATCTGTCTTCAATTTTCAGACTATCAAAAACTATTGTCAAAGATGTGCAGATTATCTTGGAAGTATAATTATTCAAAGTTTTATTCTCTGAGGATCATGTGAAAATTTTCTTGTTAATTCCAAGGAGCTATTAACATTGCTATTTAAATATTTCTACATTTTCTGAATTAATATGAATACGTCTAATAAAAACTAGTGAAAGGGAGTGAATTTATTGACTGCAAATTGCTGAAGTCCCCAGAATAGTTTGAGAAAATGAGATTTACCTCACTTAAATTCAGCATATAAAAGGTACTCAATTAGTCTAAGCCAGGTATCGAAGCATCTTCTATAGTGAGTGAAGACAGAGAAGGATCTCCAGAGGTTCTTCTTTCCATTTGTTTTAGATTCCTATTTTGAGAGTGGATGAACTGCCTTTTGTAGGTGCTAGTTCCTCTTCACTAGCTAAAGTGAGAACTTCAGTTAAGTGTTACTTCATTAATCACAGAAAGAGCTTAGCTTAGTTCTTTACCTTGCTCTAAGCTGGAGAATATGAATCTCCCCTATGTATAAATGCTACAAAACCCCCACGTATATTATTTGTTTTGTGGAACCATGGAAAAACTTTCTCATTTCAGGCACACTCATCCCCAACACCATTACTGATCTGTGACATGCAGGGCCAGAGCAAAGTCACATCACCTAAGTACAACTAGGAGTAACCATTACAGGGACCAAGAGTCTTATAGGGAATGACACTGCTCTCAGAGGGTGGAGGGTAGGTGAATCAAGCATATACATAAGCAACACTGTTTAATTTGGGGTCAGTACCTCTGAACGCTCAGTTCTCAGCACCATTCCATACATAAGCCTGCCTGCTGCTCTTGCTTGCTGAGCTCTTTGCCCTGCACGCTGCTCTTGCTTCTGTGCATCCTATTCTGCTTCAGAGAAGCCTGTATCTTGGTGCTCTATTCCTATTTCCAGTGAAGAATGCAAAGAGTGGATCAGTGTACTGCTCTTAATTGTGTGCATTTTGAACCACTTTTGGGACAGCATTGTTCCTATTTCCCCATCGTAGTTCATGTAAGAAACCTGTTTTGAAAGTACGTATCATCCATTCAAATCACCTATCTGGCCTGTCACAGTCTGGCTGCCTTTATTAATCCCCCGGTACAGTCACCATTCTGCAAGCCTGTGCTGGTCTTCATATTCCCTCTCTTTTAATGGGACTAAAAGAGGTCTTTGTTCATGCCCTTCTAGCTGGAAAAGATGCATCGATCTGATGTCCAGACTTGAAACTCACAAAACATAATGGTAAGTAACAACTTTACGAGCACTTAGTAGGGTATAGTAATTGATTCCCCGATGACTCCCTCCTCGATTTTTAATATTGTCAAAGGTTATCCTGACTTCTTTGAGGAGACTTCCTCTTCATTGGTACCAGCATGGTTGTTCAAAACAAGGGAGGATGAACTCATGAATGAAAAGGAATGCAGTTTTGTAGCTAGATGGGGATAAGAAATTACATTAGTTTTCAGAGATTGATGGACATATAATCAAAGATTTTTTTTTCTTTCAGAGTAATGATCATGTAGAAGTAACAAAGATCTTAAGTCTCATGAGGCCACTCAATAGGATGGATTCTAGCATGTATCATACTACCATGCCCTGACACTTACATAGAGATTTTGCTCTCTCTAAATTTTCCGTTTACAGAGTAGCATAAACCATGTCAACTGGCCTGTGTTTTTCCTGAAAAATACATTTTCAGAAGTCTTAATTCTGTCAGGTTGTGGTACAATGAACCAAAACCATCCTGGGAGGCTATTGTCAACTACTGCCAGCTGAGAGGCACTCCTGTAATGACTACTATACAATTTTTCTCATTTGCCTCCCCCCCCCCCCCCCCCCCCACCCACACGCAAGTATTCCCCCTCAAATACCTAGACTTAGTTAATCTCCAGGTCTTATAGGATAACCTTTGTATTACCGTTCAACATAATCGTTTCCCTTGTTTCTGCACAAGTAGTTTGTAAAATTAAGTGAAAGCATTCATTTTTTCTTAACCGACAGTTTTCATTTATAATATTCATAACACAGGTGAAGGAAAATGAAAACCTGTGAAGCTTATTCTGATTCACACCTGTCACAAAACTGCCACTTAAGAAACTTCATAGAAGCAACTTAGCTTAGTAGCTATGCTGTGCTGGAGGAGTACTTGTGATACGAGTATGTTCTTCATCTTCCTGTGACAAAAGATGAAACTTCTACATAATGTAAGAAAGGTAGCACATTGCACTCTGTAGGAGCATACGACTATGTGTGCTAAAGAGCCACTAAAAATCAGGTTGTTCACTGAACCTTGCCAAGGAGCAGAGGAGCAAAAAGTGATACACACTTTTATAGCAACAGAGTGACTTCTGTTACCTACAAAATTGCTGTTTATGTTTCATACAGAATATATTTCAGGAATTTCCCCAAATTATACTTTTTTTTTTTTTTTTTAATAAGAAGTATTTTTCTTAATGTACATGTACAGTATTTATTGTAGCTGAATATTAAGTTGCAGTAACCATGATATGATTATACCCATTATTCTTGCGAGAGGAAAAACTAGAATGAGAAACTTAAAAGATGGATTAGAATAAGGAAATCAGTCAAAGAGAAATAAAAGCTATATAAACAAATTATAGTCAATTTTGAGACTTTCTCAATACATAACTAACTCATAAAAAGCATTATATATGCACATACATATATGCATTTATACATATCTCCCTCAAAATGATACATCTGTCAAAAGAAAATAAAGGATTTTTGAAAGCAGACAGTATCGCACCCTAGTAAAAAGTAATATAAATTATCATCGCAAGTAAAAATGAAAGACAGGATCTTAGAAGAAAATTTGGAAAGTGAATCATAAAAGAAGACAGAAGTATATTAAAAAAAGAAAGCTATGAGGAATTTGGAGAGTTATCAAGAAGTAATGGAAGATAATTACATCCCAATGTTCTAACATAAGCCTTAAAAACTTTATAGTAAATGTCCAGAAAAATCTCTATGTTTGATCATACTGCTACAGACCCTTATATTCACATAAAAACTTCATCAAAATTTTCTCCTCTGGAAACATATTTATTTTATTTTGGGAAAAACTAACTATTTGCAATAATTTTACTAGGAATATTTAATAGTGAAATGGTAGAATAGACAAGGCTTGAGCAGCTCATTTAATTCTTTAGGCGGCTGCGAAAATCCCACATGAAGTATAAAATTATGTAACACAGCCTTTATTGCAGCCCATGACACTCAGACCACTTACAATTTATAATTTATATCAGCTGTCAGGCTCGACCTAGTCACTTTGACTAGAGTTAGAACTGAAGATAATTTGGCCTATAATTAAATTACAAACCTGAACTTTATAATAATGTAGTATGCAACGTATCCTAAATAGTGCCACAAATCACATCTCCAATATCCTCATAAAGATCCATTTGATGAACTGTATAATGGACTCCTTCTTCACTGATTTTTTTCCCATCTAGGCAGTATCTTGAAGGAGGTATATTAAATTTCCTCAGCTGAATGAGAGGCTAGCCTAAACCATTTTGTGAGAAATTATTAGCAACATGTAATCCACAATAAATTGATGAAGCAAACTACTTTCCTCCTTCTTACATCCTGTCTCTAACAGGGTGACTTTGAAAGCTTCAAAAAGGAGAATGGTGCTATTCAGACTACAACTACTTCCCAACGTCCTTAATTTAAATTCTAGCTAGAAAAGAGAGAGAATGAATCCATTTCATGTAAAATTTTGTTTGACATTTCAAAAAGCTATGACTGATACAAAATCAGTAACAGTATTGTGACATACGCTGTCTTCAGGGACGCCTCATCTGTACATTCTTGAGTAAAGGCAGCTACACAGCTATACCTTCCGGATCTGCTAAAACCATTTGCTTTGTTGTTTTCTTCAGTAGCAACTCCCATGTAGTAACTAAAAATATATAAAAGTATTTTAAAGACAAATCTCAGTGAAAGCTTCATTTCAGCTTGAGTCTTTAATTACATCTTTTTTAATTGCCTGGAATCAACTGCCATACATAATTGAAAAAGAGCCCTTTGTGTTTTTGTCAAGCCAGAATATTTTTTATAACTGGTGCAAGATACATATTGCTGGTACTTACTGGCACTTACTTACTGGTACTTAAAATTGTGCAGGTGTGACTGACCAAGGTACCTAGCAGTAAGGAATTGAGATCAAAGTCAGCAAGCTTCTGGTTTCCAAAAGTATTTCTGTTGGTAGCAGAAATGAATTGCAAGAAATATGATTGTATTTTTTTTAAAAATGAAAAAGGTAAGAAAACAACTGTTTTCAGAAGATTCTAGTTCAGAGATTTTAAAGACTCAAGAAATATATGTGCCAGGAGGTCTGACTAGTTCAGCTTTACCAAATCTGTGATCCAAATATCTCAAAGTTGTTTGTCTCTACAGGCAATTCAACCCACCAGGTGAGACAGCATTTTCTTTAAGTATCTGTCCTGTCATAAGGCCCTACTTCCACCTAAAATATTGAAAAGAATTGGGCAAATTATAACTAACACACACATACCTGTCTGCCAGAGTGCCAGCGTATGATGGTAAACAAGACTTTTGAGTACCTCCAACTGTTTGTAGGACACTGGGCAGCCAGACAGATGAGAGTAAGAGCAGGATTTTAAAAAAGAAGCATCATCAGCCAGGTAACGTCATACATTCTTAAAGCATTGCATGAGTAAAACGATCTTGTTACAAAAAAGAATCCACGAAACCTCAAAGAAAATGGCTATTTTTAAGAGTTTAGCCTAACTCAGTTCTCAGATTTCCTTTAAGCAGACTCATATTAAACAAAAGTTTCCTCGATGATGAGCTTAGAGAAAGGAAAAATGCAATCTTTTATGAAAAGACTATTAAACCTCAAACTCCTTTTTGCCACATTTTAGTAGACTCATAACTGTGCAACTGTTCATAACTAAGTTCATAACTATAAATGTATATCAGAAAATGTCTAATAGCTTTTTCCCACAAACTTCAGGTTAGTGTCTTATTGGGCTGCAAATTTCTAGTTGCTTCCTTTTTCTGACAACCATCATCTTCCAGCATAGATTTCTAGCTATGGATTTTCATTTTTCCTAGTCTATGCCCAAAATAGATAGCAGAGTTGACATATACTACCATAGTGGCAGTGACACTGACTAAATGATGATCAAATGATGTCCAAAAAGACAGAAAAATTCTAGCTGTTTGTTTTACAGGAAAAAAAAAACCAACATAGTAGATTATCTTCAATAAAACTTTATTATTTGAATGGGAATGTGAATTTTCTTATATTTGTAACATTTTTTTTTCATTTATTAGTAGGATAAACTTGTTAACAGCCAGGTCCCTTAGTAAAATTAATAGACTAGATGAACAATTTGAATTTTTATCTGCCCATTATTTTAATAATGGAATAATATGCTTTGTGAACCACCTATAGTGTGAAAATTAAGTAACATCTTATCCATAGGTTACATTTAAAGATATTATATTGCAATACATTTAAATTATTGATGATTGCTGTTGCAATATGAAAATGCAACTGTTTAAAGAGTTCCTTAGATAACAAACAGCATCAATTGCCTCTGTAAGACATGAAAACTGGCCATGTTTTTCCATCGTAATTTTTATCGGCATTATGGTTGACAATTTTATGACTTAGTGTGGTGTCACTCCTTTATTTTTGAATAAGATGTTAGTAAAGGTATAAGACACATATTCAACTGGTGTAACTTACAAATAGCTATGTAAGTTACAGGGATTTGGGACAGATGGCCTGTTTGGTGCTTTTCATGAGAGAAGGGAGAAACCATCTTCCCGAAAAGACCCATCTATCTGCCATTTGCCTTGTGCCTGCCAAGCCACAGGAACTGTGTCTCTGGAAGGTTTTGCTTGTTAGAATACTTAAATACTGTTAGTAATAAAGACAGTTAAGCTTGCATGCTTGCTGTATAAAAACAACGCTGCTCACAAAATCCTTCATAACTTTTATGTGACAGTTTAAGAGGATGAACCTAATTAAAGAACAGTTAATTAACTGGTTTATCTTCTTCTTATAGGGAAGAACTAGGCATCTCCAAATGAAATATGGAGGACTGCCTAAACTCAGTCAAAAGCCAGCTTGCAAACACTGTGCACGGGGATTTATTTGAAAAACTGCCTCCCTGGAACAATGAATATTTGGAGGGTGTGGTTTTTTTTTTTTTTTTTAAGACCTGAGTCACACTATATTTAAAAAAAAAAAAAAAAAGAGAGATGGAACAGAATGGGAAGAGTCTAATTAAATCCATCACTCCAAAGGACCAGTTTTACAAATATCTGTATGTTTAACTTTACATACTTACTTTGTCTCAGACTTTTATAATTGAAAAAATTATTCTGGAACAAAAATAATCCAAAATTGACAAGCTATATGCATGTCACAGACAATATGTATGCTATAGCTAAGTATAAACTTTGCTCTATTATAGTATCACTGATTAATTTCTTTCTCAAAATTTTTTCTTCAATCATGATTAATCTTGGCCAACTAAGCTGTTGGAAGAGTGTATTTGTTCTGTGAAGCACCTAACAAGCACACAAGGGGTAGTGTAAAATAATAATAATTGATCCAAAGTAAGTACTAACATTTACTTTTGGCTTAGTAAAACTGTCTGATAAATTATTCCCTTCAGTGTTTCTCTATTATTGCAATACAGTACCTTGAAAGTGATATATTGGCACAAGCCATTGCGTTCTACCACAGCGCAATTAGGAGGTCCATTTTAACAGCTTTATCATACGCATACATAGGCTGATTAATTTTCTAATCAAATGTTCCAGGAAATCATTAACCATGACATTAAACAGACTTGCGCTAATTATACTCTCTACAAAGAATTCCAATATAAATTTACAAAACATCTATAGAAACGTGCCAAAGGATAAATGGTTCAATGTACACAAATCATTCTAGCATTGACTCTATGTAGCCCCACAGCTCCCAGGTGTTAAACCCAAGTCCTGCAAAAGTCCAGTTAGGGGCTGAATTCTGCTGCATTTCACCGGAGCTCCGTGTAGTCATTACATTTTGTAGGTCACTGCCTGTGTAAGTCACGCTGAGGGACCAAGATCTTTATTCTTTTGATGTCATTACATTGCAATGAAAGTCCCTCAAATTATGTGGAAAAAGTGAATGCAATTGTTGGAGGGGACAGTCTATTTTCACTGCATTCAGGACAACACCAAGTAATAAAAACAATGTGGAAACTTGAGCATTTTTCTTACTGAATGACAGAAGAAAAAGGAAACTTGTTCTGTTTTAGAAAATATTCTTGAGATATGCATGCTGAGTGTTAGCCTTTTTCTTAATAATACCTAACAGTGAGATTTGGAAACAGATTTTCCTTATATAAGTCTCCAGTCTGCATCATTATTCTAATTACTGTTAATTTGAGATAAATGCAAGGTATTGATTGTAGTAATGAGAATTCAGTTACTTTCTAAAGCATATACAATTTGCTGGTCTATAGTGTAACAAATTCTCTATTCATTTGTGTATTTCCCCATAAACCACAGTGCCTTGGAGATCTGTTACAAAAAAAACAAAAACAAAAACAAAACCAGGCTGCATGAAACAAATACAGAAGGTAGGTACGTCTGTTCTTTTGGCCTTGCTAGTACAGTTAACAGCTCCTCCACAAAAACTGTGTTGGTCACAAAAGAAAATCCTGGCCTGAAGAGGTCGATGGAAATACTACCATTGTTTTGAATAGAGATTATGTCTCACCCGTGTTATTCTGCTTTTTTAACCCAGTACCAGCACAATGGTATAAAACTTCTATTATAGAAATATTAAAACACATGTAAAATATGTAAAAAATGTGTATTTATATGTAACAAAATCAGGGCGCTCTCTCTATATAAAAGTTATCTACAGAAATAGATGAACCAGTTTTCACCTGTCAAACAATGGTGCTACATATGAAATTGGGAGTTTTTAGCAAACCCGGGTTTTGGAAATCGGCATCCTAGGCCAAACGGGTGAGGGAGCCGTCCCAAGAAAAGGCAGGACCCGTGAGGCAACGAAAGGAAACCTTCCTGAGGGGGTAAATGTGTATCTTAACCCCCTAGATGGAAGCGGTCGTACCTCAAAACACGGGGATTCACCCCTTTTCTGCCGGTGTTTCCACAGAGCTGACTGAGGGCGGGGGAAGGGGGCACCCCTCAGCCTCTCTGCTAGAGGGGAATGGCATCCCCTCACCCAAGGGACGCCAATTTGGCTGCCCGCCCGCTGTTCGCTGAC
>KL262627.1:0-12360 GCA_000699545.1 Podiceps cristatus
CTGGGGAGGGGAGGGGTGAGCGAGCACCTGCATTGTCCAGTTACTCTTTGGGGTCAAACCACAACAAATGGGTATGCCTGACTAGAGTTCTGAATAACATGATAAAATCTAAATGGTAACTAGGCAGTGTGGAATAGGAATTTATGACAAGAATAACTCATGGGATGGGTTAAATGTCTTCCAAACCTTTGTAATTACAACAAATAACATGTATCAGGGATGGAAGAGACATCCCTGTTTTGTGACTGTGGTATGAATGGGGTGAATTGCCACTCCATCCATCAATATCTTTTGTACTTGAGCTTTCCGAAAATAGAACACATTTAGCCACCAGGGTGTACAGATTTAAAAAATGTAAATGCTCTTATATTTTAAAAGTGGAGCTAAAATACAGAGGTTGCTAGCACTTTCCTCGGTCTATTTTGAGACATTTTTACTAAAGAAAGAATTCACACTCGGAATTAAATTTGTGGAAGAAGACATTAAGCCTGCATTACTATCTTATCAGTTCAGTTAGAAGGAAAACAAACATGATGATAATGTGGGTTGTTAGTATTTTTCTTCTGTGTAATTAATTAAAATGTATCTTTTTAAAATCTTCACTGCCTAAAGCATTCAGATCAGCATTAGTGTTAGGCAAAATTACTTAATGAAATTTGAAAATGAAAGACAAAAGTACATAAAGAAATAACAGAGCTGGTTCATTAAGAGTATTAGAAAGAGATTATAGAAGTCAGGGCATGTACAGCAGAAGGGAAATTATTACATGATAGATGCATTGTCCAAATTTTCTGAAGATAGCTTTTGGTTCTTCTTTTTACCCCACTACAACACTGTAGACTGCATTTTTTCCAGTGCTTATTCTTTACAAAGGGATTCAGATATACTGGCCAAAATCCTCAACTGGACTGTAACTCAGAACAGCAAGGCAAAGTCCCCTAATGCTAAAAAAGCCAACCATGGAAAGAGCGCTCAAGTGAGAATTCTTCTAGTAAGTAGTACAGAGATGACATAAAGAGTGTTCAAGGGAAAAAATGTGATCTCTGGTGCATTTTCCTTCACTTACCCGCCAATTCCAACTGCTACATTTATCCCACTTCTTAAGTGGGTAGAAATTATTATGTCAGAGCATTTGGTTATCTGAAATGATACAAAAAAATGTCTTAAATTAACTTGAAAGTCATTAAAATAATTGTGTTAGCAAACTATAGTCTGAGTTGATGTAATGATAAGGTAATCAATAGTTAATCTATGCATTCCCTCTCCTCAGGATACTGCTCCTGGTGATGGCTATTAGTTTCACATTTGTTTGAATGACTGTGGAGTTCCCCTCAGAAGGCATATTATCAGCTGGACGTGTCAGTCAACAAAGAGAAAATCCAGGAACACTTCAAACTAGAACCAGCTGCAGAAATGCAGAAAAGCATATTTCCTTGAATATTCATATCCTGCATAGTTTGACGATGAATGTTTGAGGTCAACAAAAGCCCACCCAGTACTGTCCTGATGTAGATATCCACAACAGGAAATAGTGAACTAAGAACCACCAGAAAGGCAGAGGCACACCATTGTTCTTCTACCTGTTTAAGCAGAAGCAGAATAAAACCAAGAATAAAATGAGAACTTATTTACTTGGCAAAGGAAAGCTAAAGGAAAGTTTCCACTAGAAGATGACTGATGGACATGGAGGGAATAGATTCTCATGTTGGTATAAAGGACTGCAATACATAATAATTGTAAAGGGTGCAGAAACAGAAAAATTCTTACAACCAAATCCTATAGATTTTTGAGGAGTTTGTAAGTAAGAGTGATAGTAATTTAAATTGAGTTACAAATATATCATCAGCCATTTCTTCAGGACTGATTTCTACATAAGACAAAAACTAAATCTGAGATCTCAAAGATAAACGTTACAGCATAAGAAAATGCTATATGAGGAGATGGGAAATATGTAAAAGCCAGAAGATATTCAGGAAACTAGTCATGTAGAACTATGGGGAAAATGCTAATTAAATCTCTCCAAAGAAGTGGAATGAGTTTTTATTACACATGGAGTTTTAGTCCAGCTTGATCCCAAGTTTCAGAGCTACAGATAAAGACAATATAAAATAAACTTTCTAAATTTTCACTTAGTAAGATGGTGTTGAAGCACAGAATGCTCATTTTCAATGGACTAACATAAGTATTTCTTTTTATTTGAGGACAGGTAATATGAGAATGCTGTAATATTTGAAACATAATTTTAATTTTGTCATCCACACTAAGAAAATTGTTTGAGGAAAACCAGATACCATTTTTGTTATAAAAAATTATAAGTTAAATTCCTCTGGTATGCCTTAAAAAAAAAAAAAAAACAAAAAAAAAAAAAAAAAAAACCACAAACACCACCCGAAAAAAACCCGAAACAAAACCCAAAAAACAACAACAAAAAAACGTGATCAAGGGATAATCAGTGCTAATAACTAACATTTTGTCTTATTCCTGAACTAGATTATCATTGGTTTAACCAAGGTATTGGATAGCAGCATTCTGTTGTTCAGTGCTACTTGATGTACCCTACCACATTCTACATAGCATCCAGCTGCTAACCCAGAAAACACAGGTTTTTCCTTAAGTCCTCTGTTTTATTTGACACTGTTCAAGCAGGTGAATAAATCCCCAAGTCTTTTCTGTACCAATTAATGATAGAAAAGTATGGAAAACCAAGAATTTTATGGCTGACCTGCACAATCATTATCAAAATAAAAAAAAATTCAAGTGCTTCAAAAAGTAGAAAATTGACCTTTCAACAAAGGTTAAGTGTTATGGCAGAAGAGCCTCCATCATAGTGTAGGGTGCTACTATAATTCAGCATTTTAATTACCTGACTGATTTACACTTCCAGTTTATTTACCTCTTCTCAACAGCCAGCTCATCTTTCATCTTCTGTGTGCAATCACAAGCAGTGTGAAATATTATTAAAATGCTTAGGCATAAGTGATAAAGAGATAATTTCCCAGCATGCCTAAATGACTTTCAGATTATTTTTAAAATCTTGCCCTAAAGATTTTCTAAAGCCTGGCTTCCAAACTGTGGTTTCTTACAGAAGACACTGCCCAAATCTGTGGATTAGTGTAAGAGACTAATGCAGCAAAAGAATCTCAGTACAGAGGCAGGGAATGCAATGTAAAAGAAACATCTAGGAAGGAGGAAAAAACCTGACATGCTTACAAGAAAGAAAATACAGAATTATACTATTTTGCATTACCCCTTTTCAGTTTTAATTAAGAAAATTGGGATAACTGTCTCCTTAATACCGATTCCAGAAGTATAGCCCTGCTTTGCCATTTTCACAGACATCCTTTTTCACTCAAATATGGTTCATAATATTTCCTGGTTACCTAAGGATGAAGAAAAATTTTCTTATCTTACTTCAGCTACTTTAAAACAAATTTTCCAAAATATTCATTAAAGTTGAGTTGTCTTCCAAGGTGATTCTTGTTTTATGAAGCCATAAAGTGAACATAGAACCAAAGGCTTTAATCTGCATGTCTTGTTCTGAGAAGTATTTTTCTTTTAGGCAAAACTGAAGTCCTATTCCAAACAGCCTAATTTATAATTACTGTGTCCTGGAAAAGAGGCTGTTTTATTTTTATCAGCCAGATTGTATTGAAAGGGAACCCACAGTCTTCAGCAGACAAGAAACCTTATCTGAACTCTGCCTTCATCACCTAATCTAAGTAGATTTGCAGAAAATTGTGCATGTCTAAGGGACTGAGTATTTTGTTGAAAAGACCATATTGCAAAGGAATGACATCTACATCATCAAGGAGAGAACATTATTAGATTTATAAGCTGCCAGGCATCATAAAAGAAATTGCTGGTTAAAACTCTATACTATTTGCCATGTGATGTCACACTGGATATAATGTAACAGGATCTGGCATATCAGTGGTATGATTAAAGGATAATATTAGACCTGTGCCTTTTTAACTAAGGAATAATTCAGTTGCTAGGTGGATAAATGAGGAGACTGGAGAGCTAGTAGTTTATACCCTGAGGTTACTGCAAGGAAAATTAGTCCATGGCTATCTCTTCAACTCTTACTTTATGAATGTGCATCAAAATTTGTTTTGATAATTAATAATTGCAGCTATTTCTGAGTTTTAATTATGTATTTAGAATATGATTTTTAATTAGCTTTACTTAAATTAGTAAAATAGTTTAGTTAAACCTTGAAACATTAATTTTAGGAGAATCTGTGTTTATAATGTCATTTGAAGAGATGGCACTTCAGTCTCTATTCACTAAAGAAGTCCAGTAATAATGCAATGATCAAATTATCCATCTGTGCTTCAGCTCTCAAAGTCAATACTCTTCTCACAGTTTTTTCTGAAAGCCACAGGTTTTTTTTAAATGAGTCACCCTGGTAGTGTGATGCTTCTCATAGGTAATTGCTTACTTCATATATTGAGACAGAAAACCTTAAACTGTAAGGACTGATTCTCAGTCTCTTTGGTCTCTGTATACCTTTTACTAAACTTATAGTTTCTAATGTGTTCTATCCTTACAGCTGTAGAGACAGTACACGATGCACTAATAATACAGATAATAGAGAGCTTTGTTGAAAGCATCTTCTACATCTTACTGAGAAAATAATCTCCTTGGCTTCTACTGTCAGTATGTCTGATTCTGGAAATGATTCAATCGCAGGAAAACAAACTGAAGTCCTAATGCACTCAGCGACAAAACTGTAATTAGCTTTGGTGAATCTAAGAATTTATCTTTTGTCTGTTTTGTCTGCATATGGTATCTTTCAAGAATCAGACCACAGTTAAGAGTTAACCACATACAGAATCAATTAGCAAAATTAGGTGTATCTCAGCAATAATGCATTTTTATGTTCTGCTAGGAAACAAAACAATGTATCCCATGATATATTGGAGTAGCTAGTTAGGTATCAGCTCATTGCCAGTGGACACAGGACACACAGGAGAGTTTACACAGGTTCCAGTCAAGGCTGGCACATTTCCTCAGCACAATCCCAGTACCTGGCACCTTTTCCTCAGCACACTCCCATTACCAAGCCATGAAAAGACAACAACTGCCACCAACAAGCAACAGAAAAACAAGGAGACAGCAACCACCCTAAAACAGCAGGTAGGTGAGGAACTGACTCCAGTTATTTCATAAATGACCTAGCTGTTGCATGATTGAGAGTGATTGGCAAATGGGAGATAGAGCACTGTGATGGGGTTTAGGGGATCATCGCATTGATTCTTCAGATGATGATGCTGGTGTTAGAAGCTATGCTTGTACTAGGAAAACTAAACAGCACCAGAAAATGTGCTCACACTCAGACATGAATTTGATATTGTGATTAATTGGCATCATTTCATCTTGGAGTAGCCTGCTCTCAGACAATGCAGGGGCACAGTTCAAGGAATAGCGTGTACAAGAGACTGTTGCTAATAGACAACCTGAGAGGAATCATCCTGATCAGGGGTGCAGGGCATGGGAAAGAGCCTGGGATGGGAGCTGTGCATGCTGTTTGACCCTAGAAAGAGCAAAATATTTCTGAGCTGTTTATTTAACAGTAGAGATATAGCCTGGATTTCACTTTAGTTCTCAGTGCTCCAGCTTTATGATAGTACTACTGATGTCTTTTGCAAGGCACTTTGTCACCTACTTAGGAAAAAATATTGGTTAGAATGAGACTTTTCATTATTATGTTCTTTCAGCCCAACTAATGTTCTATTAAGGAAATTCTCACTCTTTCACTATATCAAGGTCTTGTTCTCATTTTCAAGACCTTTCCCAGCTCAGCTCCCCACTGATTATTGATTTCATCTCTTACCACATTATCATCAATGTACTCTCTCTCTTCTGAAGGTAATGCCAGCCTTTGTTTGCTTGCCTTACTCCTGCCCAAAACATCCCTGTGCTTCCTACTAAGTCAGTGTACTAGAGCTGGCTGACTAATATACTACATTCCTACCTTCAGTGGGTTCTGAGGGCCCACTTTTATGCAACTTCTACGGTGAGTCAGTCAATATATAACTTAGAATAGGCTAGCTTGGGAAAACCAAAGTTTATTATTCAATCTCTAGATAAAAAACAAGATGTATGTGTTCTTTTCCTCTGTTAAGTCCTTTGTTGCTTTTTCTACTTTTTGAAAAAATGAGACAGGAACCATACCCATCTCTTTAAGT
The DNA here is from genome assembly GCA_000699545.1 of Podiceps cristatus. Lineage (NCBI taxonomy): Eukaryota > Metazoa > Chordata > Aves > Podicipediformes > Podicipedidae > Podiceps > Podiceps cristatus. The sequence goes on from KL262627.1 coordinate 6,192, forward strand.
TTATAAGCTTGTAAATTTATAGGGTCCAAGCAGAGTGGTACAAGAAAAACATCATAAATTACTTAATACATCTAACTTATTGTCATACTAGCACACCAATGTGATCCAGTTCTAGACATATATATCTGTTCTGGTTGTGTTGCAACTTGTAAGAACAGATATAGCTACAAACCAAAACCTGCAAATATTGTGGTTTTAGGTTTATTTCAGGGGGGTTTTAACTAAAGCTTGAACATGTTATAATAAACTTATAATCATTAATCCCTTTTATCAGCTGATAATAGCAGCAGGTGTAATTTTCAAACCACTTGCCACTTCTTTGTTTTTAAGTTAAATGAAATATTGTTACAATTTATGCCTGTGGTCTGGTTCTTGGTACTTCTTTAATGTCATTGTTGTTTATCTAATAGGTTATCTTCCATACAACTGTTTTTTCCTTCTCAAATATAATGGACCTTTAAGCCTAAAACCTGTATTTCTGATTCTTCTAACATTTTCTTCTCCAGCCCTCTGCTTGTTCACCTACATGATTGTTCTACTGTGAAGCTTCTCTGACATTAAGGAAGGAACAGAAGGTTCTATTTGTAGGGATAAATATTTTCCTACAACTTTCTTGGTAATCTAATAGTTACTCTATGAATTTTTCATAATTTGATCACAGCTAGTCAAGTCCAGTAGTCACTCCGAGTAAAAGTCCTATAATTAAGTATATGCTACATATGTTATGCAATATCCAGAATTCTAAAGCATTATTGTTGGCATCAAAGCATTGTTATGAAAGGTGGTTCACAAGAGGAACTGTGAAATAAATATGCAATCATTACACCAGTATATGTAACCTGCCATATCAGTTATCCTTTCTTAAAATTATCAGTGTAAAATCGCATGATTCTGGAGCAGAGATGAAAGCAAGGAGGATATCCAAGGACAGCTCAAATGTCACGGGATGTTTATCTTGGGATAATTGAATCCAGCTCCTTTTACCCTTCACTTTGGACAGGTGAGGATTCTTTCTGAGATTACAATACCTAAATCTAATTAGCTACCTGCAGGCCAGGGATCTTTTCCTTTGGGGAGAAAAAAAAAAAAAAAAAAAAAAAAAGGCAAGCTCTTTCTACTCTCATGGGAGAAACATGAGGTTTACTGGAGAACATTTCTGTTCACAGCCTCTAAAACTATGAGAAAAAAATAGGGTTAAAGGAATATTCAATACTTAGTACTACTATCAAACATTAGGCAACCTTCTACACCTCCTACAGTGTGACTACTGTGCCTAGTAACTTTCCTAGTTTTGCTATATGAATCAAGAATATATTTCTTAAAAAAAAAAAAGTTTCTTTTATTCTTTTGAGAAAGTAGTTTATATATCTTGTTTTGTGATGAATAATTATGTATTCAGCAACAAGCATGGCTCTAATATTTTAAAGTAAAAGACTAGAGGATATCTGCTTAACTGCTTATCTGCTAGTTTGCAGATACCTGTTTTAGGTCAAAGAGATTGCAGCCAATGCATAAATACATTAAAAGCTGAGGTACCTGTATATATTTAAAATGGCATAACAGCAATAATTTTTACATGTATATTTGCCATTCTTGTGCATAATCAGGTGCTCTAGCCTTCTTACTCAAAGTAGATAATAGCAAGAAGGAAGTAATGTGCTCTTAATTTATTCAGTGGTTGACTGCTTAAAGATCTCATATAGAATAAGGAAGAAGTAGGGGGTTTTTTATCCCTGGTGAAGGGACTTGCATGTCCTATCATCACTGAAAATACATCAAAAAAACAGGCCATTACGGGATGACAGAGGTGAAAAAAATTTTAATCCCCTGCACATAAATAGAAGTCTTTGTATTCTGCTTTGCTGAAAGAACTCACTATACCCTAGACAACTGCACCTATGATAAAGGAGAGTGCTGAGTTACAGGTTCTATTTCAATTACTTTAAAACCAGTAATATCTATGAAAATTTGGTAATGCAGGAAATGGAAGCTGAGAAGTTCCTTAATCGCAAGCCATAGAGGCACACTAGGTGCCTTAGCTGTTAAGCAGAGGTATAGCGAAATCTACTGTAGCCTTCTAGCCTAGTAATACTGTATTGCCATTACTAGGAACAGGCCACTGAGCTTGCACATCCTCAGAGCAGAGGCTTGTCAGACTTGCCTGAACCTGTCTTGAATGCTTGCAGCTTTATTTTCACTTGCTTTAGCTGTAACAGAATTTTTTGTAATTTCTTTCTTTTTCTAAAAATAAAATAAAAAAAATTTGTTTTTTTTTTTTTTTTCCCTAATGGTGGTATGTATCTGAGTTAGTTTACCTTTGTGTATTTCAATATAGAACCATAGAATCATAGAATGGTAGGGATTGGAAGTTACCAACCATCCAGCCCCCCTGCTAGAGCAGGATCCCCTAAAGCAGGTTGCACAGGAACACGCCCAGGTGGGTTTGAATATCTCCAGAGAAGAGACTCCACAGCCTCTCTGGGCAGCCTGTGGCAGGGCTTTGTTGGCAGAGAAGAGACTCCACAGCCTCTCTGGGCAGCCTGTGCCAGTGCTCTGTTGCCCTCACAATAAAGAAGTTTTTTTCTCATGTTTATATGGAACTTCCTGTGTTCCAGCTTGTGCCCATTGCCCCTTTTCCTGTTGCTGGGCACCACTGAAAAGAGTTTGGTCGCATCCTCTTGACAGTCACCCTTGAGATATTTATATGGAAGGATGAGATCCCCTCTCAGTCTTCTGCAGAAATGCAGACCAGGATCTGAGCAACTAGTTTTAAGCATTGCAGAACAACAAATAAGGCTCTGACATATGTAAAGCGGACTACATCATATAGTAAATTTGGATGTAACTTGTAGACCAAAAGCAAGGTTAACACACAAAAGCATGTTATCAAATATACAAAAAAAAAAAAACAAGATCATGCTAGAAGGTAGAAAAGAAAACAGACAACACCAACATTATGCTTTTTTCCAGTGAAGGACTTGAGATGGTAATGGCTCCCCGTACCCTGCCACATACGGACCAAACCGAGGTCATTGATCTTAGGAGCCAGAGGGGCAGTGGAAGAGCGAACATAGCATGAAGGGAAGGAGTGGATACTAGAAGCTATGTGTATAACGCTATCCTGTCTTTGTTCACTACATTTGGTAAAGACACTGTCCATGCCTGCTGTTCTTTGAGTAAGAAGTGCAGGCAATTGTAACAGCTGAATAAATCTGAAAAAAGTACTTTGAAAAAGGGGTACAGTCATTCCAAATTCAGTGTTAAGTACATTGCTGATTTTTCAATTTTAATTTTTGCTATTAAGTGAGACAATATTGGAAATATATACTCAGATACACATCATACCTAACAAAGGAAAGGTATGGCATTTAAAAACAAACAAAAAAAGCCCCTTTCACTTAAATACTGTGTTTTACAGGATTGAGTTTCTCTTGAAACTAGATTGACTGCATGGACTCTGAACATTAGAGCTTCTGTTTGAAACAAATGAAAAAACAATTTATCTTTGCCATGTACAGAAAAGAGTTATGAACATATTTAGAAATTGTATGTTCAGAATGATAAAGCAAACACTAGAAAAAAACAAAGATTTTTATCCCATGGACTAATTTATACTATTAAACAGATTCTTTATCATTCTTGCCCAAAAAACATAGTTCATTTAGACAAAGGACCTTTTCCATCACCAGAGTTTCATATAGTTGCACTCTAGAATTTAATTAAAGAACTCTCATATAGGTCTCTCTTTTTGCATAGAGATTAGGTACTGTCTGATTTTTCTTTAAATGAACACTTTCTTAGGCATTTTGTTTTCTCCTTACAAACTAATATAGAGTCCGAGACATCAGGGAGATAAGTACAACAGGTGCGCAAATAAATGCGCAAATAAATTGCTGTCATCCACCTTTCTGTGTAGATAACATTTCATAGAATCATAGAACCATAGAATGTTTTGGGTTGGAAGGGACCCCCAGAGCCCATCTAGTCCAACCCCCCTGCAGCGAGCAGGGACACCATTACCCAGATCAGGTTGCTCAGAGCCCCGTCCAACCTGAGCTTGAAGGTTTCCAGGGATGGGGCCTCCACCACCTCTCTGGGCAACCCGTTCCAGTGCTTCACCACCCTCAGTGTAAAGAATTTTCTCCTTACATCTAATCTAAACCTACCCTGTTTCAGCTTGTAACCATTACCCCTTGTCCTGTCACCGTTGTCCCTACTGAAAAGATTCTCCCCCTCTTTCCTATAGGCCCCCTTTATGTACTGGAAGGCCGCAATCAGGTCTCCCCGCAGCCTTCTCTTCTCCAGGCTGAACAAGCCCAACTCTCTCAGCCTGTCCTCATAGGAGAGGTGCTCCAGCCCTCGGATCATTTTTGTAGCCCTGTTAATACTGGAATATTTCAGTTAATACTGGAAAAATATGGAATGCTTCAAAGTATTAAACCTCACAGAAAATAAGAGTACAAGCTGGTAGTTACTTCCCGCAGAGTCTAATACCTTAATCATACTGAATAGTATTTTGTTTTGAGGATAACATCAGTGGAAGAATAATAACTAATTATTTGTGCTAATTGCTGCTCAGCATGTGTAAAGCTTCCACAATTTGGTCCCACATATTTATTCAGAACTCAAAGAATATCTACATTCTAGAAAGATGTAATTAATTTTACTACATTAGTAACCAAATACTTTGAGAAATAAAAAGTTAATTTAGGGAACTGAACTTCTAAAATGAAAGTATTACTCTGTGATTGCTCTTTTATGTAATGCACATATCTTCACCTTACAAGGAAAAACGGAATAGTGAGATTCTTGCAGTTGGTTTTGATCATGCTGACAAAGTAAGCATGCCATTTGCACACATCACTTGGATTAATTCTGCAAGTACATATATTTGGGAAGGAGTTAGTTCATAGTGGTGACAATATATTTTTTGGACAGAAATGTTTAGGGCAGAATGCAATACGGTTTGGTGAGGCCTTCAAAAGCTTTTCTATACATTTTGCCCGTTTCTGAGGACTGGAATGACAATTTTTCTACATAGCCCAAGACTAGTTTTGTATAAATCCTTTGAGTTGCAACCTGTTTGCCTCATCTAGAGTGTTCTGTCATCGAGTGCTCCAGTTTCCATGCTCCCCGGCTCCATTCATTGTTGAAAGCAAGAAACCTCTGGCCACACTAAGAATGTAGAGGAAGTAGCAATTTAAGAAATAGGATGTTTTCAAATAACATTTAAATGAAAGGCATGGAATACAATTATCCATAACATTTCTTTGGCTGTTTCTATATTATAGAAGAAAAAAAGAAAAAAAAAATAGGCCAGCAGCTGGATTTGTGTTCGCAGAACAGAATGGCTTGCATCCACGCTTCCTAAAACATGCCTACAAAACAGAGGGAACATGTCTCTAGCCATTAACATGACTTTGGCATGTTACCAGTGGGTCAATATTGGATCCCACATTATGGCTCCATTTAATAACAAGCACATAGTATAACCTTTGTATATATATCTACACTGAGACAAAAAAAAAGAAAAAGGAATTAATGGAACCAGAATTTTCCACATTGCTTAATGGCTGGCTTGTTCTCAGCTCAGCCTTGGGCTTTCCAGTGCTCAGGCTCTGCTCTGCTACGCCTCACTCCAGGACTGCAGGCCCTCCATCACTATGGGTGAGACTAAACTGAGCCTGGCTCCCCGTTCTCCAGTGGAGGCTGTAGTTGTCTCTACCAGGACCTCTGTCAGATCTGCCAGTCCCACACATGTGTCATGAACCGTGTGTCAGTTAGCACTAAATGCCAGTATTTCTGCAAGTTAATTCAGCAAGCACAACTGGTCAGCTGTCCACACAGCTGTCTTTGCTTCACAGTTAGATTGCCATAAACATTTGATACACTACGAAATTTCTACCAGACCTTCAACTGCTGCTCCTAAAGAACACAGGTTTCCTTTCATTCTCTGCCATACCTGCCAACCCCACATGGATGTCTTGGTTGTTCTGTTGTATGATTTCACAAGACGAATCTGATTCTTGGTCTCCACAGGGACTACAAAATTTTAGTATAGTTTACATGAATTTCTACATGCGATATACTCCTAATTGAAATCTAGAACAGAAACCCATCTGTGACTGAAGAAAAAACATGACAATGTTCATAAAAAAATAACCGCTCT
>KL262627.1:12391-37538 GCA_000699545.1 Podiceps cristatus
ATAGTATGGAGAAGAACAAACAAGTCTGAGGTCTGATGAAATCAGTGTTGAATGAAAAATAGGTCATGTATGCAAGACAGGTTTTTGTAAGTGCCTCTGCATATGAAAAAATACGATCTTCTATGTCTTAACATAACATGTAGAAACAGGAGAAGTCCTGTAGCAGTGACAAGCTTTTCCTACTAAGCAAAAAAGATTACTGTAAAAGCTCACTGGGTGTAAACACAATCTCAGAATCCACAAGCCCCCTGAAGCCACTGAGAAGCAGTCTCTTCTACTGGACCACCTTCACAGCTCCATGATCACACAAATGCTGTACTGTTTTATACAAGAGGATGGTCTGCTCCAACTTTTCTGGTGAGAGTCATTGTTAAGGAATTACCCTGATCTTTACCTTCACTGCAGTACTTTTGTTTAACTATTACTTTTTTTTACTGGAAAAGTCCATAGACAGAAGAAACCCGGATATAAAGCTTTTCAGCTAAGTAACTTTGTGCTTTGGTGTTAAAACAGCAGGACCACAAGTTTTCTTTACCACTATGCATGTTATTCTCCTTTATACTTCATATGATACAGCCACAGTATCTTTTTAGAGTTTTAGAACAAGATTTTAATTCAGCACCTCAGAGTATGCTGGGTAATAAATTTTATGCAAAGCTTTTGAGTTTCTTGTAGTAAACAACAGGATAAAAGCAGCAAAGTTCTTTTTTTATTATATTGAAAATGCAGATCTCTGAGCTGTCATTAATTTTAGGGTAGGATGGAGGGAAATAAAGACTGAAGTTTCAAAATAATCTGGTACTAAACCACTTACAGTAAGACCAATTTCAAATCTTTAAATCAAACTTTTCTGCATGTCATGGGCATACTTTCTTATGCTTATCTGCAAGTACCACATTACAATCTGATGAGTCAGAGATAAACAATTTTTGACAGAAGCCATAAGTCTCCTAAGGGATATGCTCATTCTAATAAGTTTATCATAAATATAATCTGTAGTTTCCTTTCTCTTTAAGACACAAATGCTCTCTAATGAGAAAAAATCTTCAGCATGTTCCTGTTCTTCAAAATTTCTAACATTAGAAAGAATTCTCTTTGGTAATGACATATTACAGCAGTAAAGGTATGTGTACTTTTCATAAATGTAATATAACTTGGAACATTGGGTAAAAATTGATATTTTTCTGTCTTATTCAGAGTCTTGGGATTCTGAATTCAACTTTCTGGTATTTAACTTACTTGCAGGGCACGTGTCTTTTGGAAAACATTCTATGGTTTCTGAAAAAAAGGCAATCTAATATTTGGGGTTTATTTCCAATACTACCTCAAGTAACATTTACAAAGGTTTAGTCTCTAAGAATTATTTAGCACATTATTTAGTATTGAATATTTTTGTTATCACTGTTCAAAATCATATACTATATTGTTGAAAATTCAGACTGAAATTCTTTATAGTCAAATACGGTAATTCTTTCAGAGAACTCTCATGCTTGAATGTAAGCATCCTACTAAATATTTACTGAAGTAGCAATTCAACATTCAGCAGCATTCAACAATCATGAGGGTAATTCCCTTTTCTGGTTTTTGTCCCTTTTTTACTCTTTGAAACCCTGTATTTCTTTATGTCTTTCACTAAAAAAGAGAGTTTTTTGAATATAGTAGAGTTTTTTACATATATTTTCTTACTTATTACTAAGTAGTTTAGGTGCTTAATAACCAATTTGTTGTTTTTTTTTTTGTTTTTTTTTTTTTTCTCCTTTTATTGCAGAAGGGAACTATACAATACATAGCTCAATATACAGCTCTTTTAAAAGAGCAATTATCATTTTTTCTTCTCCATGGAAATTATCATCTATTCCTTTGATGTCATTTTGTCCTACCCATACAAGCCATCTTAAAAACCTCTGTTGTATTTCTGAGTTGGGATTGCTTTAATGATTATTCACAATCAGGTTTTTGTGTGGAATCATTCCTTAATTTGGCTACTCTAAGAGGAATTAATTTCATAATAATGACATTAAATGTAGAATAAGTGGTTTATTATTGATCTATCCAGTGTTTTTAAGTTATTTGGGTATACTGTATTTTTAACAACTGAGAAAATATAATTTAAATAAGAGGGTATTTGTTAATATTCTATAACAAAATATAAAAGTTTCACATAATCCAAAAGCAATAAATTTAGTTATTGAGTTAGATTACAATTAAATTTGCAACAGTAAGTGGCATAGCATTTAAGAAAATTACAAAATGGAGATATAATCAATATTCTTCGATATTTCAGATATACCGGAAAAGCATTCAAATACTTTGATAATGACTGTGAGTTTTAAATATATATGGAAAGCCAGATGATTTTGAAAAGCAAAGACTTGAAAGGTCTTTGAAATGATGAAAGGACTTTGAAAGGACTTGAAATGATGAATTAAGATAATTTGTGTGAATATTTTGCAATTGTGATAATTCATACAATGACTACATTGTAGTGATACTACACGTCACACATCTGGTCAAATCAAGCTGTCCAGTTTTGAACTTCATCTAATGCAAACATTAATACCGTGAGCACTATGGACAGCCCATGATGAGATTATATGCAAGATTTGAATGCACAATCCCTACATTCATATTAGAACAAGTGAAAAAAAAACCCACCCTTAAGCTTCAGATCTTCATTGTGTCATTGCAGTGGCACATAAAGATTCACAAGTTAGGGAAAAGGTACTTGACATCATACATATAACTAAGAGACAGAACTTGGTAAAAATATTTAGCAAAAAATTTATTTGAAATAAACTACTTTTAATTGAAATGCCTTGAATTTCACTTAAGAATACTACCATTCTTGTAGTTGTGGGAACATCTATAGACTTTTCTGAGTTATGCAATGTGATACCATGCAATAACAGAGCTCTAGGATTAAAACAGTAGGTGAATGGAAGAAAACAGAGAAATGTGAACTCAGGAGGAGAAGAAAGGGGAAAAGATGATAATGGAGATAGATGCAATTGCACAGGTGACTGCTCTAAGGGTCTCAGAATTACTGAGAACAGTCAATGGCAAAACAAGGAGGATTCTCAACAAAATTAATTAGGGAAAAGAAAAAGCACGTGTGTAGCATCTGGCATTTTTGCACAGCTGCTGCAGGGTCCTCTTGCTGATTAGAAGAAAAATACAAACAGCAGGTAGGTTGTTTCGTCTTCGACTGCAGTGCCACTAAGAAAAAAGGAACGTGCTTTTCTCTCCTACCTTGCATCATTTATAGTTTGCCTCCACAGTTGGTGGCTGAGATGTATTACTGTACTATTTCTCCAAGCTTCCCTCTGACCTTTGAAGATTTGTATTCTATTAACTACCTTGTTCTCTCAGATGCATCAAGAAATTAACTGAATTACCCAACTGAAACAAGGGACAAAACTAATACTAGCAAGGTGAGTAATATCACTTGTTCACTGAGACTTGCAAACATTCCACTCACACCTATTCTTCCTTGGATTTCTTGTGTGGTTTTGACAAAATATATATATATATATTCCCCCGCCCCCCCAAAACCCCCCAGGACAGAATGTCTCATTGCATACCAGGTGCACTTTTGTGCCTTTGAGCTCTACACAAATGAGTGCCTTTGTAAGTCTGCATGATAGTTGCTGGTAAACTAAAAATCCAAATTATCAATGCTGTGCTTCAAAACTGGTTCTTTTCCTCATATACCCTCCTGCTTTATCACAAATAGCAGGTTAGGGTCTTCCAGAGGTGGAACTTGTGTCTGGCTCCTGAACAATTCCAGCGTATGTCAAATAATCAGAAAAAATTAAACATATGCACAATTTAGTGTTAACTCATGTGAAATGTGAGAATCTATAGAAATTAAATATGTAAAATTGTTTAATTCTTGTTATCTTATATTGAGCGACCTATATAGTCATCTAATACCTGAGTAAGACTGTAAAACATGTAGGAGTACCTAACTAGTAGTGACTTGTTAGTTTTTTTCACCCATTTTCATACAAGGTATAAGCAGCAACACAAGCTGAAAAGACAAGTTTCTTACAATTCACTGGCTTGGCTTGAGCATTGTAACGGTAATTACACACAGAAATACATGGTTTTGTATGTGCAGCTCAGTAGCTTACTAAGTTCAAAATTCACACATGATAAAATGGAGAGGAAAGTCATGTATTTAAGTCTCTTCATCCTAAAAATATATAATGTGAATGGAGTTACTTTGATGATAATGCCTCATTGAGGACTAAGGCAGCTGTAATTCTACATTTGCTGGTATTTATAACATTCAATAACATCTCTAACTGTTTGCTGATTTGCTTTTGTGATGAAAGCTGCATAGAGGGATTATTTATTGCCTCTGAGTTCTGTGCTGTTATCCTTATTGCTCTTCAAACCTTGCCAGGCCAATTAATATTCCTTATCTCTAAGAAGGGTAGTTCTTCTTATCCCTGAATAAATGTGGTTTAACAGCAGCTCCCAACACACCAATTATTCTAGAATACCAGTATGATTCCATTACATTATGGATAAGTGCAGTCTTTTCTCTACTTATCAAACTCAAAAAATTCAGTACATGTTATACAGAGCATCAATAATACTTTAACATTTTGCTTTTTGCCTTTTGCTTCAATATTCCAATCTTTTCTTTTTTTTTTTTTTTTTTTTAGAAAAATGGCTACTTAACACAGCTGAAAGTAAAAATCTAAAATCTAAATATCTAGTGAAACTATAATGAATATATTTTTTTCAAAAGGGATATTGTCATTTTCTGTTCACAGTTGCTGTCAAACTGATGAGAATTTACTCGAGTAACAGACTGATGGGGACAGGGGGACCTAAAGAGCTCAAATCATGCATAGGAACTGATACTCAGCTTCACACAGATGGTGCTCAACCCAGTGACCTGGATTTTCAGCAGATGTCACATGGGTCTTCTAGACCTATTCTAAAATGGATCTATATTAATAATTAATTACTGCTTTTCCTCTCTAACCACTACAGCTGTTTATGTAACATTAAGAAACTCCAGTGCAATGCTCCTTATGCCACCATCTTACATTAAAAAACAGACAAAAATTGTACATCTTCTCCTTTCTCCAGGTCCTACAACTGTGAATATTTTCTGTAATGCTAAATGATCTTATCTCCTGTCAATACTGATGAGAAATGAGATTGCTTAGCACCATCTCACAATAGTAGTACTGAATATAAAATAAAACTAAAAAGAGATTATATTTTGGCACCCTATAAACAATTTAATAAAACAAAGTTTGTAAATTGATAGAAGATGAAGATAAAATGCCTTTCCTACATGGGTACACCACTACATTCTATGTCTTTTTTTTAGGCACCCTTTTACAAGTTTGTTTTTTGTACTGTGCTTAGAAGGATGCCTTACAGTGTTATTTATAAATTGCAGTGGATTTACCCTAAAACATGAAAATCTCAGCTGAAAACCATATTCAACTTACATATAAAACCAGTCTGAAACACATTTTTTCAATGTGAGAGTTCATAGAATTAATTCTATGTAATTAATTATTAAAATTCACATTAGTTCAGAAATCTTAGAAAACATTTCATATTCATTGAGATATATACCTATATTTGAGAGCTGTTTCTCATAGCACTAATAATTACAAAAGGTCAGAATATCACATTCATTGCCCATTTTTCTAGTTCCAAAATGTTTCAAAGTAATTTACAGTTGTGACCTTTTGCATACCTTTAAGTTTTAGGTATAAGTAACTAACTTAAAAAAAAAAAAAAAAAAAAAAAAAAAAAAAAAAAAAATCCTTGGAAGTGATTTCCTAAGTTATGCCACTAATAATGACCAGGTAAGGGAGATGATCACCCTGGCTCTGCAATAAAATGCATTTAGTTTTGAGAAGCAATGAAACAATGACATTGAAATTTTATCCTATTTTTTATGTAAAAACTATTCAAGGATATGAATATAGATATTTAAAATAGCAGTTCAAAAAACAGAAAACACTGTCTATCTTTACATTCATGTATATCTTTTTTTCCCTCATCACCATCATTTCACTAATGTATTTCTTTATTCTGTCTTGACAGGAACTACAGAAATAAAATTTCCTCATAAGAATCACAGATGGTATGATCCATTGCACTCAATTTTGGCATGTAAATTCAGACTGCTAAGTTTACTGGTTCACCGAACTCCATGTATGTTCAGTGCAGGGAGCTAGGTACTTCCATTTACAGAATAAAAGAGATTACTTTTCTCCTGAATATCTTATCTCACTCCACTTACTAAAGTAGGGCTGGTTAATATTCCCTCATAAGAAAAAGAAAAATTTGCCGTTTTTTTAAATAAAACATTAACATTTCCCTCTAAAAGCATTTCTTTGTCATTAGGGCCCTTTTCTAAGAATTTCCTCCTGAAATATACAATTTGACAGCCTGTCTTCGTCTATGGACATTAATATGTTGGGATCTGTTCTGAAAGTATTTCAAATATATGCAGACTCACTGTCTTGAAGGATCAACTTATAAAGAATATTAAAACGCTTTCACATATTTTCTGTATCTGTAGATGATATATGATTACAGGCAAAAATACGTCTCTGTATGCAAAATATGAACACTCTCTTTTTCTTCTCTCTTTCTCCTGAAATGACTTGCATTCCATTTATCTGAAACCATTCCAGAGAGGAGTACAGGACTGCTGATATTACTTCCAAACCAAACAGAGGCTCTATGAAACGGAGCCACTTATTTTACAGTAGAATACCCCTTGTCTTCTATAATGTGTCCATAATGTTGTAATCTATAATGTACTTTTTTATTTGCATCCTTCAGTTCTTGTTCAAGACAATAGATGTCATGTCCTAATGTTCATGCTTCAGAATGCCAGCAGCATCAACATCTTTTTATGTAGAAGAAAGTCCAAATGTCACTTAAAAACATGTAACTTGGGGCTAAACTTCCCTCTGTACCCATAGACATGGTGATAGTTGTCTTGCTCTGTGTGACAGCTGCACTGTAGCATGCCGTGGTTAGGAAGAGAGGTTCATGGGAATGGCAGTGTAGGCTGGCATGACTCATAGAATCGTCAAGGTTGGAAAAGACCCTTAAGATCATCGAGTCCAACTGTTAACCCATCACAGCCAAGTCCATCTATACCATGTCCATGAATCGGTAACCAAAACAGAAAAAAACCTAAATTTTAAACTTCCTCTAAAGACCAGTTCTTCAAACCTGAGGCTGGGACATAGAAGACTGACAGAAATAAGGAAAGGGCACATTAAATCATGCATGGGGTTAAGGTGGTGCTTTTTGAATTTTGAAGAGGATGTTCTTTTTAGTGACCTAGTAAGTTCTGAGGTTATCTGGGAAGGAGAGGAACAGAGCTGATAGTGATAAACTGGGAAACAAAGCTTTTCAAGTATTTTCCATTTCAGCCATATTTTTATTTCAGTGTCATCAGCTGATTTAAGTTGCCACTTAGCATTTTATATTTTTCTCTATTTTCTGAACTCTCAACACTGCCACGACTGGGTGGTTGGGATAGATGCTCCTTCATTAGCAGCCAAGACATCAGGAATATGCTCATTTGATGGGGAATATAGCATCACATCCACCAAATAAGGGGCTTAAATGGTAAAAAGAACATAGATGCCTGTGGGTTACATGACATTATTCTAGAAATAAGACAAGCTTTTGTCAACAAACATTACACTACCACATCCAACTCTACCTAAGAGGCTTTAGAAGTGGTGGGAAGATGATTTTTTGAAATAAATCTACAGTTTGACTCTCCTAAATTGTATTAGGAATTGAAAGAATAAGGAAGAGAGGTACAATTTCAATTAAGTCCATGTATAAGCCATTCAAAGTATAATAAATTAGAGGTTTAAGAGAAGTTTAAATATTTATTTTAATTAATTGTTTAGGAATCAAAGTAAGAAAAAAAGTTATCACATGACAAGGTGATGTGTTCCAAGGGATAAAAAGACAGTATGGTCCAGTGAGAAAATTACAAGCTAAATCATATTCTAGTTTATATTTTAATGGCAACCTGTAATGTTTTCATGGGTGTTAAAGCCTAGGTTTGGGGCTTTTTACATTTAGAGATTAATTGACTTCAGAAGGAAAATTATTTATTTGGAAGATTTGTGGTATTTTCTTTCAATTTCTTCTTTGAAGATAAAGGTCATGATGAGGAGAAGGAATTTTAAGTAGACTTGATTGTTCATATAGAAAGATACCTTCACTTTGATTTGAGCCTTACTTCTAAGGAAAATAACATGGGCTAAAACAAATTTTTGAGAAGGCAGAGTACATAGGAAGGCCACTTTATAAAGTGCACCTTAGTCATCTACCTTTACTAATTTTACTGTCTTTTAAAATGTTGCAGGCTAGTCAGATCTTTATTCTGTGCTACACTTTCATTATTTTGACTTCTGCCTCTACATGCAGAGCCATAAATTATTCATGGTGTTCAATTGACATGCTTGTAACTGCATACAAATAGTCTGATCAAAACAATTTCTTGCAATGCATTTTCTTTTTATGGTGAAAGAGTTAACCTTAACTGGCCTGAGGTGCACTAATTCAACATTAGGTGTCAATATATAATACCATGTGCACAATGCTTGATTTCACGTATGTACAGATTATTTCTCAATGTTACTTATATTTTTTCTTTGTTTAGTCTTGGTCATGATATAAAGTAATATTTCCTGAGTGTTAAGCTGTTACTAAAGGAAATAGTGTCATGTGTATAGATATATATACAGTTTATATGTATAAAAATATATACAGCTTATATAAGCAAAGTATATATAGCAGAGATTGAAATTCTTAATTAAGATAGCTGCTTGAAACTGAATTAGATATGAAATGTGGGACGTTTGTCTCTATCACAGAACTCTCTCAAAATAATAATAAAAATATTCTAATTACCTTTTAAATGAGTTTTCCCACAGCCATGGTGATTTGCACCCACTTTTTGCTTTTAATAGCAGCAGAATGACAGTCATGTTATTTCATTAGGAAAAGATGTAATAATTAAGGTTGGTTTCAGTATCAGGACATTTCATAAATTCAGGTATATGAAATCATATTTCAGAGTTTACAAACTGTAATCTATTCTTTTAGCAGTAGAAATATCACTATTCTTCCTGCCTTTCATGCAGATCTTCATAATCTAGACTGAATTAAAATTTCTTACCAGTGTTGAAAGAAGGATATTTCAGAAATTTGTTGAAAAAGGGGGGAAAAAAAAAAAAAAAAAAAAAAAAAAAAAGAAAGAAAGAAAATGAACTCATGAGAGAAATGTTTGTGTCAAAAATACTGCTATATGATCTGGAAAGGATAATCAATTTTTATTCATTCACAGTGATTAGGAAACCTGTAATAATATTTATCATAAACTGAAGTTGTTTGTTGATTATGAACCATTGGAACATTTTATATTTCAATAAAAGCTTTTACATTATCTCAAATTTGCAAGACTAATGCTAATTACTGTACATATTAATAGCTGTCAAGTATGTCCTACATTCAGTATAAGTGAATAGAAATTAGTCTCAAATTTAGGAAATAAATAAACCACATTGTTCATAAACTGCTTTTAACTCCTACATACCTACATAGTCATGGTACTCAGGGCAGACATTATAATTGTCTTTTGCATTTATAGAAGAAAACAGCTGTACATAATGTTATAAGGCAAAGTAAAATGACCTTGGCTCAAGACATTTAGAACAGTAAGCCCTGTAACAGGCAATGGACAGGTTCTTGCTAGTCTGACTGGCAGCTGGCTGTATACTGTTTATACTCCCAGTAATTTAATTCTGAAGTGCTACTGTCATCCTTAGGATGGCAGATAGGCTAACTGCAGTAGTAAGCAAGCTTACAAGGAATAAACTTAGTTCTCAACCTTGTTAATGCTTTGGCTTTTCTCCTTTTCATTATGAATCAGGATGTTATTTTTAAAGTATGCAGGTTCCCAGCTGTCATGCAGAGGTATCTTTGGGCACATCCTATCACATTCCAAAACCACCTCAAGTTGGTAGATGACTAAACCAGACTTCTCTCATTGGATAATTGACTGTATCAGTGAGAACTATTCTTGAATACCAGTTTTCTAATCCATAAATTAATGGCCGTGATATGTGCTGGGGGTGAGACTATGAAAGAAAAGAGTCCAACAAGTCTGGGAACTGATTTAAAACAACCACCACCACCACCAAAACCCCCCCCCAAAAAAACCAAACCAAACCAAAACAAAACACAAAACAGACAATGTGTTCATGTGAGAGATAAATTATTTTTATATTTTTGCATCTGCAATGAAGTATATATGACAAGCATCACCTGACAATTATTTCTCTGCTCTACACAGCAGTCCAAATTTTATCACTTTTAGGCTGTATTTCAGTCACTTTTTCCCATGCAGAGTGGGAGAGGGTAAGAAGTAGCATTTTCACAAATAAACTGAGTTCTCAGGTTCATTCAAGACCACAAATAAAAAAATATTTAATCATACAATTATTGCATAACATCACCTTAGATCAAGGTTAAATAGTACAGATATTTTCACTGTGCCTTTTTATACCTTAATATGTTTTGAATCCTTATGTACTCTTTTTTATAGTTAATTTTGTGAATAATTATAATATATTCCAGTAATAATTTTGGGGGAATATAGTTGGGTTTTTTTTTGGTTTTTTAATATATATTATTTACATTTTTTGATACAGACTCTTACACTTCTCCGTTCTACAATAGAGATTTTCTTTATCTGGATTTTTTCTTCCTGTCTGCTCTTCTTCTCAAAACACAGAGGTGGGTATTATTTTTTTCTCCAGAGCTCTTTTCTCTTTTTTTTTTTTTTTTTTTGTTTGTTTCTCTTTTCCCGTTATTGCCTGACTTGAACATGTTTTTGCTCCTTTGGGCTTCTGTAACAACAAGCCTAGAGGCTTGCTGTGGAACACTTACCTTCTGAATGTGACCTTTCACACACGGGATGAATTTCTTATAAGAATTCTCTCTTCTAACAGGGATAGTCAGCCAGGTACAGAGTTATAACTTATGTTGGGGGGAAAAAAAAAAACCAAACTGTTCTATAGTTTTTCGTGACTAAAGCAGGCTTCTGCGTTTATCTCAGTGGGATTTAATACCAGTGGGGAGATCGCAAGTCTTAACGTTTGTGCACCACATACAAATAGACTACTTGGGGAATAAAAAAATTTTTTTTTTTTTTAAAAAAAAAGGAAAGGTTAGGAAAGATTTTATCTAGAATGTAAACAAAGGATGGTTCTATTTAAGAAAGAATATGAAGGGTTTTTTCTTACTGGATATGCATGATACAAAAACATGGAAGCTGCATGCAATCAGACAAATCGCTATATGTCTGCTACTATAATTGGTTATAAGCATCTCTATATTGATTGTATAGTCTGTTCACTATGTAAAACGTGAGATTTTTTGGTTGAGTCTAAGGGTGTATTTCTTTCCTCTCAGCCGCAGAGAATAGAATCCATGTAAATAAAACAGAGCAAGATTTATCCTGTAAGAAAAATAGTCAGGGTTCAGATTTTGTGCCTAAGGCTCTTTCTACCAACCCAAGGTGACCTCACCCACACT
The DNA here is from genome assembly GCA_000699545.1 of Podiceps cristatus. Taxonomy (NCBI): domain Eukaryota; kingdom Metazoa; phylum Chordata; class Aves; order Podicipediformes; family Podicipedidae; genus Podiceps; species Podiceps cristatus. The sequence goes on from KL262627.1 coordinate 24,017, forward strand.
ACGTATGTGAGACAATCTCCAGCCTCTTCTGAACCCTGAAACTTATCTATGTGCTGTCAGACGGCTAGCTGGCACAAAACTAAACTGTGTTTCCTGCCAGTTAAAGACCACACACAACCACAGGCCCATGCTTGAGCCCAATGTTCTGACTTTTCTAGGTTTTCCAGCATGGATCTCATTCATCAGACTGTAAATGGACCCCACCATTTAAACAAAGGCACAGCAGCTAGTGTCGCAGCACTGTCTTATATAAAATATCTTTCAATGTTAGGGGAAAAAAAATATAAGCTGCAAGAAGATTCAAACCAGCAAGGAGGAAGTCTTAAGTAATATTGCTGTGATTCCCTCCACAATGGGAAGGCTTCTCTTCTCCTTTAGAAAAACATAGTAGTTCAGCACAAGGGGTTAGGATACAACTTTTACTGAAACTTAGAAACTTTGAATGCTTAGTATGATGCAGTACATTAGAAAACCACTGTAAAATTAGTCCTTAACACTGTGATTTTATTAGGTAAAACTGTGTCCTTAACACTGTGATTTTTTTTTTGGTATTAGGAAATACCAAAGAGGTATTGGCACTGGTGAGGCCACAGCTCAAGTACTGTTCTCAGTTTTGGGCACTGCAATATAGGGAAGACATTGAGATGCTGGAGAGCGTCCAGGGAAGGGCAATGAAGCTGGTGAAGGGTCTAGAGAACAAGTCGTATGAGGCTGAAGGAGCTGGGGTTGTTTAGCCTGGAGAAAAGGAGGCTGAGGGGAGACCTTATTGCTCTCTACAGCTACCTGAAAGGAGGTTGTAGTGAGGTGGGTGTGGGTCTCTTCTCCCAAGTAACAGGTGAGAGGACAAGAGGAAATGGCCTCAAGTTACGCCAGGGGAGGTTTAGATTGGATATTAGGAAACATTTCTTCACTGAAAGGGTTGTTTGGCACTGGAACAGGCTGCCCAGGGAGGCAATTGAGTCCCTATCCCTGGAGGTATTTAAAAGACGGGTAGATGAGGTGCTTGGGGACATGGTTTAGTGGTGGTCAGGCATGGTTGGACTGGATGATCTTAAAGGTCCTTTCCAACCAATTGGTATTCTATGATTCTATGAATATGGCAGTGCATGGCTGCTGCTGCCCAAAAATCAAGACTATTGCTAAGAAATATGAGATCTCTAAAAGGAATATCTAGGGCCTTGACAATGTCATTATCATCTATTGTTGAGAAAAGAGTACTATATCTTCCCAATAGTGACTAGATCCTTCAGAGAAGGATCATTGTGTTCTGTGATAACAGGAGAAAGAATCATAGAAACACCGCAGGTTTTAAAATGAGGGCTGTAGCCCTACAGGAGGAATAATGAAAAAGGGAACTGACTCTGTGGTGTAAAGCATAGGACCACTAGCTCAGAAGACCTGTATTCCAATTTTTGCTTCGCTGAAATGTTATTGGACAGATATTGAAGGAAATACAGAAATACGTAAAAGAGAGGAAATGCCTGCCATTTCCCATCACTGTGCAAATATGTAGTAAATTAGCTGAAATCCATGGATTTACACAAAATTAAAAATAGCAAGACTAAAATTTCATGGTTTTGCAAAGTGTATCTTTTTGTTCCCTTCCTCAGATGAAGATGTTTCAGAATATCTTAAACTTTCATTGAAAAAAGCAATACATTTTACTGAGTCTGATGATAATTCAAACATGTACACTCTACTTGATCTAGAAACTTCGTATTTATTGGCTTGGGAACCATTTGCAACTAGGTTGAGGATGTTCAAAAAAAAAATCTTATAAACCAGTAATGTCACTGTAAGTTAAATAATGTAGGACATGTTATCACATGATAAACTACCATGAGTTGTATAATTGAGACTTAGAAGCAAAAAGTTCACTAACACTTATTTTTGTATCTCTATATGTGTCATTGGCAATATGGATGATTCTTTTCAAATGTTTTTTCCTTTTCCCAAATAAAATTCCAACTATTCTGAAAGATAGATTTCTAAATAGACAGTAAGGTGGAACTTCAAATTTGCTTATCCCCTTTTTAATATATTTGAATGCTTGAACAATTTAAGAGTTTAAAAGCGCCAAAAACCCCACCAAAAACCTTGAAAGGGACCTGTGTTCCAATTGTACTTGCAACCAATGAGAATAATGAGATGGAGATTATTCTCAACAGCCACCGCTGAGAACTTTAAACATAGTTTAAACATTAGTTATCAGACAAGTATTCCTGACATGACTCTATGACTCATTTCATAATGCAGTCCCCAAGGCTGTGTAATTAGATCCTCAGGTGGCAACGGCAGCATGCTCCAATGACATGATAATACTTGCTGCTAGGGTACATTAGTTTAAGATCAGACAGTCAACCAAAATATAAAATCTCTTTGATGAGGTCTGAATGAGATTTTGTGCGCAAGATATGTCAGAGTTCTGAATCTTTCCTTAAAACAAATATATACATTTTTTTGATTGCAAATGTGGATAGTATTTGTGCCTTTTGTTTTGGTTTGGTTTTTTTGGTTTTTTGTATGTGTGGATTAGGTTTCCCAGGAACAGTTGATAAGAAAAATAAATACCGAGGTTGCTTCTACATAATGACATTAATGATAGAAAGTAAAACATACAAAAGGACATTGGTGTTTTGCTAATTAGAAAAATAAAAAATTCAAAGACAGGAAAACATTAAGAAAGGGATATTCTTAAAGGTATTAGGAAGGATTGTCCATTTAACAAAAAATACCCATAATTAAAAATTAAGACTTATTCTAATTTTTACTTACTTTATAGGCTAAAGAATTTACATTATCCATATCCTAGGTGAATGCTTATACGCAACCTACACCATATAAAATTAGCACCTCCTTCAGTTTTGTATATTATGTTTTGTATATGATGTTATATATTAAAATCACGTTTGATCTAAAATCACCTACTATCAGCTCCCTTGGACAAGATTTAGGCTGTTCATTTAGACAGAGACTTAAGAAACCCATGATCACTTTGAATATCAATTAACAGTTGAATGAGATTTTGAAAATCAACATTTTGGACTTTTCACCTACAATGAGAACTAGATGCTTTATCTCCTTTTGAAGATCTTGCTTCTTATAATTCTCCATTAACAAGTACAGAAGCCCTTTTTAATTTCACAATCAATTCACATACTGTGAATAAGTTATCTGTGTTTAAATATGAATATGGACATATTTCTTCTCTAAGAGGCTCTGATTGCTAATATTGCTTTCCCAACCATATTATAAGGAGTGCTAAATATCTCTGGCCCATAAGGTAACTGCAATAAGAAAAAAATCCAATGTTGACTCAGAGGAAATCACAGTCTCCATTGTTGTATTTCTCAGCCTTTTTCATTCTTTATCTGTGAGTTTGTTTTTTCAGGTATAGTATGTTCTTTTCAGCCTAATGATGTTTTGTGATCTCTGCATAACAATGTACTAAAGTGCAGTGGAGATTCTGATTTTTTTAAATAAGCTCAGTATCCCTTTATCAAGCTATTGCTGTGACTTCACTATTCCTGCTCTGCCTTAAAATTACTCAAGAAATATTATGTAATCAATTATTTAAAATACAAGTTAATGATCCATACACCGTATTATTTTCTTCAAGACAGAACAGAATACCCAAATATCACTTCATAGACCACTTCAGATTCAGATTCTCACAGACTTCAATGTTATTATTCACCATCTCCTGTTTTAAACTGTTTAGTAGAATTGTTCTTACATGCTCAGCTTGAGGGAATGATACCAGGTAAAGCCTCTCTATATATTATTTGAACAGAATTTTTCTTGTAATAAACATGAAGTGTTGTGGGTTGATCATTGATGAAAGGCAAAACATACATATAGAATCATAGAACAGTTTGGTTTGGAAGGGACCTTTAAAGGTCATCTAGTCCAACCCCACTGCAACTAAGTGGGGTTGGACTATCTATTTAACTAGATCAGGTTGCTCAGAGCCCTGTCCAGCCTGACCTTAGAAGCATTTATTTTTTAAGGGTTTGAAGTCACGGAAGTAAGAATCTTATTTTAACTCTGAAATCAGTTACTTGCTTGGTATCACTACTATGTATCATTCATTGCTGCAGCTTCTTCTGTTTCATTAGATTACAGAATTTTTCAATTAATAGTAGAGAGAATAAAACATTTTATTAGCAGTATGAAAAAGATTCAGTAGCTGCATTATGTTGAACTCATTCTTTTAATTGATTCTACCTGGACTATAATTGATCTGTCTCGATTTGTGCAAAGCATTTGACAGTGTCCTGCATGACACCTTTGTCTCTAAATTGGAGAGATATGGTTTTGACAGATGGATCATAAGGAACTGGCTGGATGGTTGCACTCAAAGAGTTGCAGTGAACAATTCGATGTCCAACTGGAGAGCAGTGACAAATGGCATTCCTCAGGGACCAGTACTGGGACCTGAGCTGTTTAACATCTTTGTTGGTGACATGGACAGTGGGATGGAGTGCATTCTCAGGAAGTTTGCCGATGACACCAAGCTGTGTGGTGAGGTCAACACACTGGAGGGAAGGGATATCATACAGAGGAACCTTGACAGACTTGAGAGGTGGGCCTGTGTGAACATCATGAATTTCAACAAGGCCAAGTGCAAGGTCCTGCACATGTGTCAGGGCAATCCCAAGCACAAATAGGCGGGGTGGAGAATGGATTGAGAGCAGCCTTGAGGAGAAGGACCTGGGGGTGTTAGTTGATGGGAAGCTCAACATGACCTGACAATGTGTGTTTGCAGTCCAGAAAGTCAATGGTATCCTGTGCTACATCAAAAACAGCGTGGCCAGCAGGTTGAGGGAGGGGATTCTCCCCCTCTACTCTGCTCTGGTGAGACCCCACCTGGATTCCTGTGTCCAGCTCTGGAGCCCTCAGCACAGGAAATACATGGACCTGTTGGAATGGGTACAGAGGAGGGACACAAAAATGATCTGAGGGCTGGAGCACCTCTCCCATGAAGACAGGCTGAGAGAGCTGGGGTTATTCAGCCTGGAGAAGAGAAAGCTCTGGGGACACCTTCTAGCAACCTTCCAGTACCTAAAGGACAGGGTCCTACAAGAAAGCTAGAGAGAAGCTTTTTACAAGGGCATGTAGGGATAGGACAAGTGGTAAGGGCTTTAAACCAAAAGAGGGTAGATTTAGATTAAATCTAAGTTCTTCACTCTGAGGGTGGTGAGGCACTGGAACAGGTTGCCCAGAGAAGTTGTGGATGCCCCCTCCCTGGAAGAGTTCAAGGTCAGGTTGGATGGAGCTTTGAGCAACCTGGTCTAGCAGGTGTCCCTGCCCATGCCAGAGAAGTTGGAACTAGATGATCTTTAAAAGTCCCTTCCAACCCAAACCATTCCATTATTCTATGTTTCAATGACTCTATGATTCTATGATTCAACTTCCAATAATTTCATCATAGTTAAAATCTAAATCCTCTAAAATTCTCCCAGAACATACAAGGGAAAAAGTATATTTATTACTACTAGGAAAAAAAAAAAAAAAAAAAAAAAAATGTAAAATGGGAACATCCAAAGTAGATTTCCTGAACAATTTCTGAGTTGGAATAAAACACCTAAATCCACATTCTAGAATAAGCAGTGGTATAACACTTTTGTTCAACTAAGTATTGGTGCTGAGTGGAAAAACTGACCTGGGATTCTTCTTAGCAGGAGCAGTCATTATTATTATTTTTGCCTCCAGGTTGCATCTGGAAGTGGAGACTTCTGCTTGAAATAAGAAAATGAAGAAAGTGTGCATACATCAAAGGTGACTGAGAGTCTGTAACATAAATAATCCAAATTCATGACAATATAAGTTCTAGCTCTTCATCAAAATACAGGACATAAAATGCGTATTTGATCAAAAATGTCATTTAAGGAGATTTTAGTTTTATGCATAATAACATTCTCATCATTATATATTTGAAAATCTTTAAAAAATACAGAATATGCAATGAGTTTATGTTTAGGATTTTGAATGTGCATTACATCTTAGTCATCTGGCTAGACATCAGTTGCCATTAAAATGTATTATCTACAAAAAATAAGTTGTTAGGCAAACTTTTAATTGACATCTATATTTTAAAACAAAACTAAAATAAATCCCACTTTCACTTGACTTAAAAACTTTGATGTGACCTTTCTTTCTGGGTTGAGTTTGATAGAGCATTCAAAAATATCATTATTTTCCAGATGGCCAGAATAATATCAAAGATACAGGGTGTGAAGCTGTTTAGAGAATTCTTTATTGCACCTGAGAAGATGAGAGAGCAGGCATCTGACATTTCCAATGTCTTGATAACATCTGTTTTTTCCACAATATCACTTCAGTAGGCTTTCATTTTTTGCCCCACCGCTACCAACTTCTCTATTATTTAAAAAGAAGAATCTGCGATATGCATTTTCTGCCCAGATTGCCTAATGTTATACTCAATTTAACACTAGTCCCTGACATTTATTAACTTCCTGTTACAGATGCATTTGTTTAGTTTCTAGAAAACGGTTTTCACTTCTTTTAGTCTACTACAGGGATGACAGTATTGCTTTTGTTCTTTATGCTACCTTGTTTCAAGCTTCTGTTCTTTAAGCTATTTTCTTACTTGTAAATCATCAGTTTGTGGAGTAAAGGACAATATGGTCACACTTTCATTTGGTAAAGAGCAAGGCAGTGAACAAAGTATTACATTTCAAAGTCATGTTCATTTTAACATTTTCTATACAGTCTTTCACCATCTTCATATTTATGTAGTAATCAGTTGATAAAACTCCTCCAGGTTTTCTACTGCAACTCAAATACTTTGAAAATCATAGACACTTATGAGATGATTCTTTTCACCTGGGTAGTACTTGGTGCTTGTGCTTAGCTCTTGCACAGTAAAAATCATTAATATTGATATACAATGTATCAATGTGTCTTCAACACAGTGTCCACACAAAGTATAGAAAGTGTCTTCAACACTTACATTCTGAATTAGCTGTGGGTATACAACAGCTCATCGCTGGTGCCATGTACTGATGCCACTGATGACTATGGTTCATGGTGAGATCAAGGTGATCGGGCTTGAGAGCTCTGACAGGGTAATTCGGGAGCTCAGTGTCTTGTCTTTTTTCTTCTCCAATTTTCTTCACTTGTAACTGATGGTTTTGTGATTTTTGCCACTCCCCTACCCCCTCCCACCCTCAGAGGGATTTCATCTGCTCCTGATACTGCTTATTTGGGGTGAAGGCTGTGTTTCCAGTTATCCCGGTGTATTTGACAGGAAGCCCTGTGAATTTGCAGCCCATTGTGCTTGTATTGTCCTCCAAAACTTGTTCTTACTTGGATGCATCCTATGTGCAACTTGTCTTTCCCCCTTTGGTGGTCACATTATACCCATGTTTATGGAAAATGCTTAAGGATTGTATCTGGCTATGCCCTCACAGTGTTACAAAATGCTTACATATTCTTGTTAGTTACATTATTTCAGTATGCTTATATTTGGGTTAGTATTAATTATGCCTTAGTCAACACATGTATAATTTCTAGATGTCACAGGCCTCTTCTTTGGCTACAACTAGTTGTAATACACTGTCCCTCTGCCTGCTGTGAAACATACAGGCTTCTCAAAACAAAACAAAAACCTCTCCATTTTAGCTACCCAAACAACATAGAACTTTTCCTGCAGGAGTTTCAGCCAGTATCACTCTAAACAGGGTCAGTAGAATCCTCCACCTTCTATCCTTCTACCTTGCCATAATTAACACAATTTAGCAAGTGCTATTTATATCTATTACCTCTTTGCAAAGATTATTGCTAGATTTTTGTCTAGGCCATAGTGGAAATTGTGAGGAACAACACACACATGAATCAGAATTGTACAGTTAGATACTCTGAGCTCTCTGTGCCTTGAGTTATTTTCCTTGTTAGGAAACCTTCAGTCTTGCTAACTTGCTAAAATAAACCATCTCCACCTGTGCTATTGTGACTTGCCTCCCATTCCTCCTAAATAAAAAGCAGATTATAACATCAGAGATACTTCAGCATCAGAATCCAAGGAGATTAATGTCCGCACTGAAGAGCCTTGTCTGCAAAGGTGAGTGCTGAATGAAAGGGATGTGGCTGTTTGCAAATGGACAGAGACTGAAATGGAATGTGGAAGCAGAAGTGGAAGAACAAATTAAACATGATATTTTGGCACAGAATTCTATTGCCACTAATTTTCCTTTCAGTTCTTGACACTGAACCAGGACATAAAATCCATAAATCCCGTTCAGTACCTGTAGGGAAGACATATTCTGTGGGTTGTCTATCCACAGTAATTAGGTGCAGAGTGGTGACATCAGCTACATTCCTCTTGAAATTTCAGGCAAAAAGAATGTGAAATTCCATCCCACAAGGCATCAGTAGTGCTGTTTACATAAACAACTGAGATCTACTCAAATTATCCATTACAACTAAATCAAAAATTCATCCTTTTTTTTTTTTTTTTTCCTCATGTAATAAGGAGCTAAAAAATTTATTCTGTTTTCTCTGTACATGTTGGAGAATTATTTTTCAAAAACATTCACTAAATAATATGTGTAAAGCAAATTAATCTCTGGGATTCTTCACAAATTACTCATTTTAAGTATCTGAAGTCAGTGTTACATGTTTTTGGTGTCTGGTGACCAATTACATTTAATTGTTTCTGCTTCTGGCTGCTTTGTCTTATTTAGGTGAGAAGTAAATAATAAACAGTGCATGAGAAATGCTATGTCTACATTAGAAAGCAATTTTGCACCATAGGAGAGGCTCTCTAGATCAAAATAACAAAGATAAAGTGACTACGCTGACAATATATGAAATGTTTTCTATGCAATATGACTTTTTCTTCCTCCAGATCAGATTTAATCTGGTCTCCCATATAAATGTCCCCACCATCCTTATGATCTGAAGATGTCCAAAAGGACAGATCTTTGGCTTAAACACTTAGATCTGCCCCAGCAGTTTGAGTGCATCTGACGCATATTTGAGAGCATATCTCATGTTGTGGTTACCTCCAAAACCAGACAAGGTCTTGTGAATGAATATCACTTTCAAACTGAATCAGTGTTCAGGGGTGGCCAGAGGAGTCACTTTGAAACCTCACTACTGCTCTTACCAAGTGTGCTAATGTGGACACAGACAAATAACAGATGTTCTTGCTTTTATGTGAATAAATTTTGTCTGGAAATGTAAGCTATTACATTTAGAAATGAAGTAACAAACCTATTAACGAATGTTAACAAAATATAAACCTTCCTCCAAATGTGTCATTTATAGGAATCTCATTCTTAGAGATTAAAAGGTGTGTGACCCAGGTTGAAGAGAAAAACCACCTGCAATTCAAATAAGTATTCACAAATAATCTATTTTTTCAACTTTTCCTCAGTTTCTTTTTTTGTTGTTGTTTCTATTTTTCATTTTCTTTTGTTTGGTTTGGTTTTGGTTTTTAGTTTTGGGGGTTTGACTTTTTTTTCTTTTAATAAATGTAATTTATTAGATTATATCAATAACTAGTTTAACTTCTGTTAATTTTATATAACTTCACATCTTGACAGGCTTTTTATATTGATAAATTCATAATTCCACTTATTTTCTTTTAACTTGGAAATAACTGGGGCCTAAATAGTACTTTAACTTATGATGATTATTACACGTACTAGTCATTTAGTCAAAAATCGTAACTACACCCTGAAACAAAAAAATGAATTACCATCACAGAATACATTTCAACTAATCATGATTTATTGAGCTAAAGACATAGATGTATGCTTCTTAACAGTACTAGTGAAATGACATTAGAAAAGCATCACTTAACTATAGCACAAAACGTACATCTACAACAGAATTGATTTTGTACCTCCTAAATTGCTTTTTGTATCCAAATTAGCTTCTTACATATGTTACACTCTAGTAGCATTGTCCCAATGATAATCTATAAATTAATATATCATGTTGCAGCACCAAAGAAATCTATAAATACAAAATTTTCATCAATAAAAGTTGGATAAAAGTTTGTTTGCATGTTTTTTTTTTAAAAAAAAAAATAAATACAAAGTATAACATTTATTATAGCAATAGGGATAACATAACTGTCAAAGATGTAGCTGCACTTGAAAAACTAGTCAATAAAGAAGCTTCCTGAAATAATGTGTAAAATGCTTTACTGTATGAAGTTACATTCCTTTCTTTTTCTTCACTTGTGTTTATTGGTTTGATCCTTTTATGATTTTTTTTTTTTTTCATTTTCTAGCCACAAGATTTATACAAATGGAATGGTCTTCTGATAAATAAAGTTACACTTATCAGGTGTTTCAACTTAAGGCTAGAATCAATTCAGTTGATAGTGATGTTACTGCCTGTGAAAATAAGGTTGTTTTAATTTAAAAACATGCAGATTTAGAAGCAAGAAATACCTCAGACTTTAGAAATACTTAGGCTTCCTCCTGTGCTGAATTGTGTTACAGATCATTTGTCACACCACTGCGCAGCTGCTTGGTATGCCCAGCTTGTGGAGTCTGTTAGTCACCTCTGTTACTCTGCATCCCACCAACACAGGATCCAATGTGCAGCCTCTGCTTAGGAGAAAGGACTCAACCCTCAAAGCAGTGGGCTGCACTGAAAGCAAGCGTTTCCTAAACAGTAGGTGCATTTGAATAATCTGAAAGAATGATTTAGAAGCATATTCATTCAATTAATCCACCTGTTAGTACGATGTCAATTTTGACTTTTTAAAAGTGGCAATATTTTTGTATGTTTTCTTGTGTGAATTATTTAAGATATGAAATACTACGCATTTCAAATAAGGCCAAAGGTAGTCAAGTCCCTGAGTCACAGTTCTTGTGTTATTTGATTTCCTGCTTCTTAGGAGACTCTTCATTACACAGTCTTCTCTTTCCACCTGGAAATAAAGGCTTCTTTATAAGGAACAACAAAAACAACTGGACAAAAAAGTACAGTCCGAATTTATTTCTGCCTTGGAAACAGGAGTATTCACAGGCCTGTAAGACACTGGCTGTTATAAAAAGAATTTCAGCCATTAATGGGATTTTACGTCCTCATGTCCTTCAAGTCTGGCAAACAAATTCAAGTGGTAATGAACAAGGAGCACTGAATATACAGACAGTATGGCTCCAGCCTCCCCACTATCCTTTCCAAGTGCTGCCATCACTAACTTACTGCCTCTAGAAACAAAAAGAAATGTGTTAAATTTACCAAATTGTCTCACTCAAGATTTGGGTGTAAAATACATGATCTCAAAGGGAAGCAGATGTTTCATGGGAAAATGTGGTATTATCTCTGGAACAAAATGGATTAATTTGGGGGGTTTGGGGTTTCTTTTGGTTTTGTTGTTTTGTTTGTTTGTTTGTTTGTTTTTTTTTTGTCAGCTCTCTTGCAAGTGATGCAAGGAAATCATTCTTCCATTGTTTTTGCCAGCTTTATGCTAGGTTTAACCTTGTTTAGCCTTAGTTCTGTATTATATTTTGTTGCATCAGCCCAGGTGCTCCTGCCTGCCAGACTGTACTGCTGTAGCTGTAAAACCATCTTGACACTGTTGGGGAAATGCATCACTCCTAACTGAGGCCATGTAAAAGTTTGACAGTCAGTGACTGCAGAAAGGGAGAGAGAGAACAAAGCATCTCTAATTCATCCTGTTTAAAAATAGGTGTCTCTGACAGAAGATGGGAAGCGGCCTTTGGAAGAGCCCACTCCTCAGACTATTGAGGAAGCCTAGAAGATGGCATTAGATATAATTCCTAGCTTTTACAAGGTTAAAGTAAAGGAGTTGGAACCCACTTTTTATGCCAAAGCTCTCATAACTTTCTCTGTTCCATATCCTAACTCCTTCCGTGCCTCTTCAGTATTTATTGCTTTCATTCTTAAAACTCTTTCTCCTCTTTATCTGTCTCAGTATCTCTCCCTCATCAGCTTTCTCCATTCTCCCCTCACCATTCAAACAAGTAATTAACAAATGCTGACAAATGCTGATTTTTTGTTTCTAACAGAATATCTTCCTCCTCTGACCCTTGAAAAGATTTCCAAACGCTGTAACAGCTAGTCTAATGCTTCCTTGCAATTTCACAAACTGAAATCACTTTTTTAACCTCTGTATTGGAATTCTATAATTCTTTCATCTGTATTTCATTTAATTATTCTTTATACTGCTATATTTTCCCTGCAACATTTTTAGAATAGATGGTGGTATAAATGCATTGACAGCAGCTAATCTCAGAGGATGAAGTATACATCCTTAATAAGCTTTTTATTCATATTAAAGGAGAGTGAATGACAAGAAGTGCAAGATTTTATCTAGAAGGCAAAACACATTACAGTCCATAATAATGCACATAACAGATCTTGCTCAGATATGAGCTATGGAAAAATGCAAGAAATCACTACAATAATATGCCTAAAGACAGAGCACTTATTCTAGTTATGGGTGAGTGTGCTGTTGAGATCAATTAGATCACGTAACTCTTACAGACAGTGAGAATAGCAGTAATAAACCTAAAGCAAAGAACATATTGCACAGTGTGCTGACAAGGTCAAATTGATAGTAATGATGTGTGATGGCAACACTGCAATAAGGTTGTCTAATACTGTATGCATCTGATATTGGTTTTCATTACCTATACCCTGGGGTACAGGCAGAAGTTCACTAAAATGATAGTGATTACCCAAAGGGCAAAGGCAAATAAGACAGGCAGTTCAGTACTTGTGCATCCTGCAAACTGCATGAAGGCAGACAAAATTGTACCTGATGCTAGATCTACAGGGCTTGCTACTGCTGGGATCAAGTTGAGTTTATACTGCTTTATATTTATTTTTTAAAACTGATGTGATGCTTTAAAGTGTATGCTTAGTGAGTTTATTAACACAGTCCATCAGAGACAGTGATAGCTCTCTTCAGAACAAATCTAAAATCTACATTATAAATATTTACTGTAAATCAGACACAAGATGTACAGTTGTTCTGGAAGTTCATGTTTCAAGTTAATAGTGGGTGGGCACTTAAAAACAGGGTTGTGCCTAGTTTGAATAAACCCCAAATTTTTGGATGAGAGTCCAGTGCTTTTGTAATACACCTTCTTTTTGTCATTCTTTAAAAAACAAAACAAAACCAATCCTATGCCTTACATCCAATAAAATACCTTCCACCACTCCCTGAAATTCTTCAGTATCTTTTCTTTACTTCTTTCTTACAAAATAAGTGATTTAAACTTAAGTAGCTTTTGTCTTTACTGAGTAAGACATTCTCATGGACAGAAAGGTTAATAAAAATAGAGTGTGTCCTTTGGAAGGGTATATCAAACATTGCAAAGAAAAGCATCTGTGAAGTTACTTCTGGTCTTATCTCATGTCCTTAGAGCTCATGCAAAATGTGAACAGTTGAATAAAATTATGCAGAGGAATTTTCCATGGGGCTCATTTAAGCATTTAGGCAAATAGTGGATTTTAGAATATGATAATGTACAACACTCCCCCACCCTGTGCTCCCCCTCCTCCC
>JMFS01032092.1:0-14239 GCA_000699545.1 Podiceps cristatus
GGAGTAGCAAAAGCAGTCAGAGGCCGGGTTGGCCGCTTTGGTGTCCAAGCCTCGGCTGCTTTTACTTCTCGTAATTACGAGCCCACGTTTTAGAAGATTTTGTTTGTTTGTTTGCTTTTTCTCTGTGCGCTTCTGCAGCCCTTGCTGGAGGAGACCGCTGGTAAACATAGTGTTGTATTGGAAACCATCCGGAATGCCCTCTAGCAAGCTAATCGGGCGGCAAAGACAGGCCAAGTGCAGAGAACATGGGTTGGCTGGTTTTGTGGTTTTGGTTTGGTTTTGGTTTTTTGGGGTGGTTTTTGTTTTTGTTTTTTTTAGTTTGGGGTTTTTTATTTTATGCTAGAGGAAAACTACATGCAAAGCATTTATCTTTAAAATAACTTCTACCTGAAATATTGCTCTATAAGGAGCTGTAGCAGCTTCTGCTTTTTTCCAAAGGTTTGGTTTCCCCTTACCGCGTTAAGCTTGGAGCTGACAGCTAGAGATCCTTCCCTAGGCAAGACTTGGCTTAGAGCTGTGGGGAAGCCAACCCATTAACACTGCAGGATACTTCCCGAGTCCCACCAATGGCTTATAAAAAACATACTTTCTATAAGTTCCTAAGACCTATGGTTTTAAAAAAAAAAAAAAAAAGTTCCACATGATGGTGTTTGTACCCGTTTGTATTCACACACTGTAATATTGGTACATATAGCTCAATAAGTATCCCTTATTGATAGACATGTTTCTGTGTATTACAGCCCTATATGCTGTGCTGGTTTTTTTCTGCCCATTGGCTTTATGGCTTCCAGATAGTTGCAGGTGTTACGCCTCTTGCCCCACTCCGCTCCCTTCCCCCAATCTCCATAGGCAAAGTTTCAGGCTTTTCTCACTAGCAAACTGCAGCTTGAGCCACCACATTTAAAAGTTGCCCCGGATCTTCTTCTCTGGACAGGCTAAATGGGGTCATTCATCTAAAGACCTTCTAAATGACTGACAGTTCTGCAAAACAAAGACCTCTGGGGGGAGGGAAGGGGGTAGATGGGGGTAGTGAATACAAGAGGTGGAGTCAGGTGGTAATCAGATCCACATGCTCTGTTTCTACGCCTTACCATGAGAGCGTGGGGTCTGGATTGGCATTTTGGATGGGGAGGAGGGGGAATCCCTAAAAACAGACATGGTGCTAATTGAACAGACAGCATATACAGGCAGAGAGATAATATGTGACAGAAGAACTGTAGGCCAAAAGGGAAGCAGCAGGCTGAAGCTGAACGGGGCAGTCGGCCTGTCCTTTTGTGCTTGTTTAAAAAATTAAAATAGAAATATCTGAGCCTTCGTAGTTGTAAACAGTCTCAGGGACCTGCATGTTTTCTTCATCTTCTAGTGGTGCCTCTGTTGTTTCCATCCATTTCAACTTTGTTATCTAACAGAACAGCACATGCAAAGGAGGAAAGATAGACTGGAGATTGGCATCGCATTACTTTTGAGTTGCATCTTGTTGTCCTGTCAGCCAATAAGCCTTGATTTTGGGGTAGACCATAAGAAAGTATAACTGGATGTTTTTCCAGATTTATCCCTGAGAGCTAAGGAGTGATTTACCAAGTGGACATGATAAGACATGTGCACTATAGAGGTGAGAAGTAAATACATTCTGGATTTTTGCCTCTCTGCAAAGGTACTAACAAAACTAGCTTTCCATGCCCTTTGTCTGTTCTCGGAGCCAACCAGTAGTCTGATATGTAAAAAGCCTCATGAAAACAAGCACCTAACAGGCCAATGGGATGTAGTTTGCATTCCGCAACTGAAGTTTGCAATTCATAGCTGAAAAGATAGAGGATGCATCATTCCCTTCTTGGCTGTTAATTGCTCAGATACTTGATCCATTTATCTGGTTGTTGAAAAGCAACAAGACACTTGGCTTGTAGATTGTGGCCAGTATTTCTCACTTCCTAAGGGACTACCACACAAATCTGCTTTTCCTTTTCACTGTCTTCACCTTAGCCCAAATGACTTGACTCAAGTTGTCTTTGTTCTGATTGCCCTTGCATAGATTCAGTCGTCGTGACATCACAAATGTTACCTCTTTGCTCCATGGCAATGGCTGAACTTTGTGGAGGGAGGGGTCCGAGGTAGAGAAAACACATCTTGAACTCTGGAGGGAGGCTATGGGAGCTGGAAAAGTGCACAGGGAGCTGAATACTTACACAAGTCCAGCCTTGAGAGTGGAACTGGTAACTTCTTGCATTGTGTTTGTTTACTTATGTGTTTTACCACTACTTAGTTGGGCTTCTGACTTGCCAGCCTTCTCCCTGTCCATTGGAGCACAATTTCTGAACATCCTGCTTGAACTGAGTGATGGAACAGCTTATATTGCTTATATTCCTTTCCAGAGGGATTGTATCTTAATCAATGTCTGGGTACTACTGCAAATTATTATCATGGAACAGTAGGATAAGAAATTATTTGCACTAGCTTTGCACTGACAGTACTGTTCAAATGTGTACAGCCCAAAGTGCTGCATACTTTAGACACTAGGCATCAGGCCACAAACCATTATTGGTTACAGCTGATGCTAACCAAAGGTTTGTAGAGGCTGTGGCTGCTCTATCAGCAGTTGCTACCATTTCACTGTTTAGCTAGACTGAAGTCCAAAAAGTTAAAAGACATGTCCTGTGCTCATACTGTGACTGTTCTTCAATCATTGGGGTTTTTTTGTTTGTTTCTTTGTCTTTTGTTCTTTTAATTTAGGTTAGACTATAGTTTAGACCCGAGAGCTTGTTTGACCCTGTCAACTGGAGTACGGAGGCAAAGAAAGGATTGTTTGTTTTGAATGTGAAGAAGCAAACTTTCATCCATTTGCTGGAAAGTCTATTCTGTTGGGAATGGCAAGAAATCTGCCCACAGCTTGCTTTATCTAGGTTTCACTCAACACCCAGAAGAGAAGTGAAAAACTGTCTTCTCAATGGCAGATGACAGTGAACCTGAGCAGAGCTCCTGGGCTCATTTACCTGATGTCTGTCTGAGGCATGTCTTCCATTGGTTAGATGACAAGGACAGATCTCGGGCTGCCTTGGTCTGTAAAAAATGGAGCCGGGCCATGTACTCAGGATCCCTCTGGAGAAGCAGAACCATCACATTCTATGGCCGACCATCAAGGGCAAACACATTGGAGTTTCAAAGTGCCCTGTGGTATGTCAAGAAATTTGGCAAGTATTTGGAGCACCTTGAGATCAAGTTATCGAACCCTTACAATACTGCCTTTACCGAAAAATTTAAAGTGACTATGAGAGGTCTTCTTTCACACCTGGGTAAGTGTAACAGTCGCCTAGTATCCCTGAGCATCAAGTACCTGGAATTTGACCGCTTGATCTGGAAAAATGTGGTCAGGGCTCAGGTTATCAAGAACTTAGCTACCTTCCTGAAAAAAATGAGAAAACAGCTTGATCATCTCAACTTAAAAGGAGCAAGAGTAACCTTGGAAGAAGGCTGTGAGCTTCTGAATTCGCTGAGTTGCTTTACAAACAAAAGCTTTATATCTGAAATCAATATTGAGGATTTCTTCAATCTCCACCTGCCCGTCTACAGCAGCACCTTGTTCCACCAAGCTATGTCCAAGTTCCACAGCCTGGTCATCCTGACTTTCAATTATAATTGCATCTCCAATGAACTGCTGGACATCCTGCAGGAGCACAGCGCTCATTCCCTGTGCACCTTGAATATCAAATGTCATATCCATGACCCTCACGGGCAAGTGGTCTGGGGAACGTCATGGGCTAACTTGGCCAAGAGAGCCCCAAAACTGAACGTGAACTTCTTCTTTGAAAGAGTCATGAAGCATAATCACCTAGCCAGGATTCTGCTAGCTGAGATCCCAGTCAGGAGCATCAGTCTACGGAGCTGCTATTTCAGTGACCCTGACTGGACGATGAAACCTACCCTTACCAACCTCCTCCCAGCCTACTGGCATGTTCTGCAGGTAAGGGAAACAATAGCAACATCTTACTGCAGTATCACAGAGCTAAGCAAAGTAATCATGTAGGCCTTCTGCATAACAGCAGTCATCAGTAGGAATTCCTGACCAGTCTTACGTTCAGAGGGTAATTTTCCTAAGTAAGCCATTCCAACTATAGTCTAGTTCAGGTAATTATCCTTGTCCAGTTACAATCCCCATTATGCTAGTCTTTGCTGTCAGGCTGATGTCAGGTTGCCCTCATAAAAAGTTAAAACACCCAAAATACTGGTGGTTGTAATGTCAGTTGTGAGCAAAAAGAACTTTGCAGGCAGGAAAACATAATTTTTGTAAGAAAGCTTTAGGCTTATTCTGTTTAGACACCTTTATGTTTAGTAACTGATAACTTTCTTGTCCTTTCAGACTGAGTTCTGAATCCCACCCTTTTTGCAGGGAAATCTGCATAGAAGGAAAATAGTCTGTACATCTTGTGTGCTTACGGAGCCGTAGCCTGCATCAGCCTACACTGATGGTTTTACTCCATTTTGGCAATGCACAAATGCCTTATAGCACATGTAACTTAACGGGTGCCCATGTCAAAGTGCTTTGATGTCACCAAGGATGTGTCACCAAAGGTGTGCAACAGCTGACCCATGTAAATGAGCATCAGGTCTTCGCATGCCTGAGGGAACCACATGGCCTTATACCTGATGGTTGCTAATGGCCGCCTTTAAGTTCTGTTGCATTGTAGAGCTTGCAATAAACACCAGAGATCTGTAAAGCTTTCTAGAAATTGTCTGTGGATCTACTCTCCTAGCTGGAATAATTTCTAGTATGTCAAATAAGATCTGGCATAAGCTGTGGTGTAGCATCTTCTGATGGTAATAGAAGTTGTCTGTCTCCTAGGATGGTATGCAATGCACAAGAGACTCCCCATCTTAATGGGAGAGTGGAGATTACTGTAGCATATACTGTTGTCATAATACAAAACTGATTCTCTGCTAATTTCAAGGTACAAAATTGATCTGCTGACAGTCACTTCTGTTAGTAAAATTGGGAAACTTGTTTATTGAATTCTAGTTACTGCGCTCACAAGCTCTGTTCAGTCATACTAACAGTGTTCATTCTTTTTCAAGAAATTAACACTTGAATTAAACAATGACCATGAGCTGCTGGATGATGAGCTGCTACAGCTCATCTTATCATGCAAGAGGCTGTTATTTGTGAAAGTCTGGGCATTTCTAAGTGTCACCTTTATGGAGAGGCTGCTACAAAACCGTGCAGAAAGGAAATGCATTTTGACAACCATAAAGGTAAGACTTTGTGCTTCCCTTCCTCTCTCCAAGAGAAAGGTGAGGTCCCCATGCCCATAGAAAGGTCACTTATGGAAATGTTTACATAATTGCCTTCCCTATATTATGCTTTAGCATTACAACAAGCCTGAGAACCACTCGCACAAATGGGGCTTTCCAACCTACTTAGCCATGTATAGAATACTATAGAAGTTTAACAAGCCCCAACAATTCCACAAATCCTTCCTAGACTGGGGTTCCCTCTGTCACCTCTAGTTCAGTCTGGGCATTCTCAGTTGCCTCCCAGGCCCAGTGTTTATGTCTATGCTTAAATTGATGCAGGTGGGTTAAATCCCACTATGCAAAAAGAGATAAACACCTCTCACTCTTTGGGGCTGCTGTATTGAACTGGGGCCAGACCATAACTGTAGCTGCTGTAAACCATGCTGTCATGCTACTTTGCATGCTAGATTCTGAATTCGGAAGATCCTCCCAGAGCTGTTCAGATTGCAGGGATGCATCAGTTCTGGGGGTAAAAGGAACCTTGCTCTTCCCAAAAATTCTTTGGCAGGAGATGATGTTTTTAGTCAGTTTGGAGTGAAAACAGAATAAAACCTCAAGATTTTCCTGAAAACCAAAGAATTTGGCTTCTCTATGTTCCTTATTAGTCACAGAAGCTTCTTGTTGTCGTGAGCTTTAATGGGCTGAGCCTGCTCCGTCTATCTGAGAGATATGACTTTCATTCATCCATACAGGTCAGGATTTACACAGCCCAACAAGAAACCAGTGAGGAGGATCGGCTGTTGTGCGATATTTACAGGAAGTTCAAATACCTGATTGACTCAGAGCTCAAGTATTTTGTCATCACCTACCCAATGGTGTAAACCTCAGGAAGAGAGAACACCCACTGACATCTGCAAGCAATGAACGGATCCTTTGGAGGGTTTGAATTTTGACAGCAGTGCCTCTGAAAAGGATATTCCTTTACAGCAAGAGAGGCAAGGAACAATTTTACACTCCATGCATTAAATGTTGGACTTGGGAACTGGCCTCCTATATCTCCAGCCTCCTTTATTCTTGCCCTTGCTTTGGTTTTCCTCACTAAAACCAAAGGAAGCAGTGAGCCTTTTTCTGCCCTTACAGGCATCTCTGATAAAAGTAAAGGCCTCCTCTTTTTTCAGTATTTCTCACTGTAGAGCTTCAAATACCGTACCAATGAAGCCCATCTCATTGTTTCCATTTTACAAATAGGGAATCTGAGACACAGGGTGAGGAAGTGATTAGCCCAAAGTCAGCCATGGCTTGATCTTGACTCAGATGCAGTCAGATGCACTATCCAGTGTATCACCAGCCCCTACCTCCTGTTTGATGTACACCCTGTCCCTAGTTCTTAACAGCAGATGTTAAGAACAAAACATACCATGGCTAGTCCTGAGAGTCACCCCTGCCACTTGTCCAGCTTTCCAACAAGTGACTTATGAGGAGACTCTTACTCTAGCCTCCACAGCTTCTAGATTTTTCAATGGCAAAAGATGTCATTGATTGCGCATGAGATAAATAACATGGAAGAAGGGACATTTCTTCTTATTCCCGAATTTTATTGCCAAGTGGAGATTTCATTGGGCATTCTAAAGCATAGAGAGCTGTGAAACAGAGGCTGTAACTACGAGGTCTGTTTTAATTACCTTGCACAACTGGAACCAGGACAGCATTGAGTAAAAGCAATAAATTGGGAGGTTTTTCAATAAAATTTCAGCAGACACACATGATCTCCCAGTATGATGTCTTTAGAAGCTGTTAATGCAAACAGACTCTCTCATTTGCATGCAGAGCACTTCATCAATGTACAAGGTATTCTCCTTGACCTGGATCTCCTCCTCCAAGGAAAGCTGTCGGCAGCTCAGACCTTTCAGCTCTGTCTCAGCCTGTGCCAGCGTGTTCTTTAATCTAACAGGGAAAATACAGACAGAAATTAGCTGAAAACACATGGATAGGTTTTCTTCACATGGGATAAGCATTCTGAGAAAAAAAGAAGGAGATTCACAGAGACACAATATCCATGCAGCTTCCCTTAAAGTGTCCTGCCGTTAAGGGAAAAGCACTTCCCAACCTTTCAGAATAGCTGGGACTCAAGGTTACTTTGATTCATTAAATTAACTCAGCAATCTATACCACAGATTTCCCCCTTTCATCATTTCCACTTGCCTTTGAATATTTTTTGTAATCTCTTGAGCTTCACTAACCAGCCTGTATTGCACCGTGTCATAACACAATTCCACATTGGGGCGATGGTTTCTTGCTTCCAAGCGGGTTTGAGCCACTCTAAGAGGCCCTTCTTTATCAGCGATTGCTTTCTTTAAGGCTGCTATGTTTTTCTCCTGTGAGGCAGTCTCATCCATCACCTTAACAAATCCAACAAAAGGAAGTGCTATACACTGTCTCTTACAATGTGTGAAATCATCAACATAATCTTTAGTGGTTACAGTAATAACAATCACAGTAATATTCATTACGTTGTTATTTCATCAAAGGATATTTTACAAAGGTCAGCCAGGATTATGATTCCTTCATTGGAAAACAGGCAACTGTTCTGAGTGAAACTGGAGACTTACATTCAGCAATTAATTTTTAACATTACCACTCAGTTTTCATGTATCAAATTTTGAGCACATTGATCCCCCCCCCACCACTTACCATTGCAAGGAGTGTCTCTAGCTTGTGCTTGGCATCCTTGACTTCCTTTACCCTATTTCTAAACGCAACATTCACCATCTCACATTGCTTGCGCATGTCATTCACTGCCTGTGAGAGGATGCCATCAATCAGTGCCCTCAGTGCTAAAGAATTGTTTTTCTGCTCATCAGCCTTTTCAACATTCATGTTTGAGAAATCTATCCAGTCTTCAGGGCTAACAAAACTGAGAGAGATTCAAAATCAAAGGTCATCAACTGGCAGCATCAGGCCATCTGCGACTTCATAAATCTGTAATTACTCCACAAAACTGAGAACTGCACATCCCAGTGAGTGACAGTTGTGCTGGGAATTCTACAGATACAAAATAAAGATCCCCTGGGTTGCAAACATTTCAGAATGGAGTAGACAAGGATAGGATGGAAACGAATTTGATAAAGTCACAGAGCAACTTTGTTATAACTTTCCCTGATAAAGGATTAAGTTGGTGGGGGGAGAAACACAGATAATAACCATTATTTCTTAGAACACATTTCATTAATTAAGCTGTTATTACTAATATAATTAAGCTGTTACTATTAATGGCAGGTAACTATTCACACAAAACATTCACTTATTCGCTCACACAATTCACCGCCTATAAGACAATCACTTATTGTAAGTACCTGGTTGGCAATAGTGGGGAAGTCAACCCCCAACTGTATCCCCAGAATTAGAGGATTATACTTGTGCACCAGTGGCTTGCAGGCAGGTATTTGGAAAGTTCCTCAGAGGGTTCATTGTTTCATTGCATTGATATATAAAGCTGTAATTGTCATTTGCATATAGCATCCAACACCATTCTGGGTGTGGCCTGAGCTACACAACCTGGTGTTGATGCATGCTAACATGCTGGCAGCAAGGGCTATCAGTCTCTTGGTGTTCCAAGTGTGTCAGTTCTCACAGAGCAAATAGTGTCCTTGGCAGACTCTCACAGACACACTGCTTTCTCAGTATGATTCCTCTTTTCAGCCCATTTTTCGGTGGTAGCTATAGCTCCATCTAAACCGTTAACACTAACTAACCCAACCCATACAGAAGGGGTGCATTTGATAGGTTAATCATAGAACCGCAGAATTCCTTGGTTGGAAAGGACCTTTAAGATCAAGTCCAACCGTGCCTAACCACTACTAAACCATGTCCCTAAGCACCTCATCTACTCATCTTTTAAAGACCTCCAGGGATGGGGACTCAACCACCTCCCTGGGCAGCCTGTTCCAGTGGACTCAGTCAGAAACTGACTCCCCACCTCACGTATCCCAGTCCAGTGTTCTGCCCACCAGGACTCCCTGGAAGAGGAGAGGAAGTTAGATTCGTAGATCTATTCTGGATTTAAACAATATGCGTGACTTTTTTCCCTAGCTGTGAGCCTCAAAAACTTTTAGTAAACTGCAGTTCACTGGGAACATGATTATTGTGGCTTATTGCACAGACATATTACACAGACACTAAAGTGATGGAAAGAACTATAAAAACCAATCTACAACAGACAGATTATGGACAGCTATAGTCTGTTTTACGCAAAATTACTTTAATCTTGCTATTAATGGAACAGCTCATACTAGCTGTATAACTATCATATGCTCACTGAACTAAATAACAACTTACTTTCCTTCTATTTCCATTGCATTATCAGTGTATCTGATATCGGGAGTGTTGTTTGTCAAGCTAGCACAGTAATCATCAATCATCAAAGCTGTGAACTTGTCCTTCAGATCCATTTCCAGGTTGTATTTTGCTGAACGGTTTAGTCTAGGAGGAGAAACAATCAGACTCTAAGCGAAAGTGTAGGCACTCACAGGTGTCCCCAACATGCATACATACATGCATTAGGTAATACAAATGATGTTATGGTACTCTTCATGTATGAACTGTTAGTTGCAAAGTTCCAAAATGTAGGGCATGAAGCTGCCTCTATATAAATTAATGGTAGAATTCCCATTGAAATCAAAGGCACAGGAATTGATCATGAGAAGACCAGGGATCATGTGCAAGTACTTTGAGCTCTAACAGACAGAACTTCTCACCATTACTGATCGAATGGTCAAGAATTAGAACTGACCTCCTGTAGCTCTTTAGCACTGAAGGTAACTTTGGACCTGTGCTCAGCCTGACCCTACAACTTCCTCAGGATTATGGCTGCCCTACTTTTAAGCGAATCAGTGTTCAGTTACGCTCTTTGCCTCTGTACCTGATTTGTTCATTGGTTTGTTCCAACGTACGTCCAAGCAAAGCAATAACTCCCTGGAGGACTTCAGCTTCCTTTACCAGTTCCTGTTCCACTTCATCATGCACCAAGTCAATCCCAGCTCGCCTCTGCCTAAAGAAAAAGACGAAAAGCCATCAGCTACATTCTTCAAAGGCCTGCAGCTAACAGAAGATGATGAAGCCTGGCTTTCCAAACTGAAGTCTTTTCCTTGCCACATGAGAAGTTTTTACTTTATAGCCTTGGTTCCCCAGTGTTACAACACCTAAATCATACTGTGACTCCACTGCAAAGAGAGGCAGGCCCTTAGTTTGCAGCCTTTTTAATTATCTGTTAAAGGTTCATCACCTAGATATTTTTTTTTTTGTCTCCCTGAATGCTTTTCTTCTTAATCATCTCACCTGTTCAGGAGACACTTTTGGGCAATGATGAGTGGCTCTTTGCAGCTCTCCAAAGATTTCTGCAGCCTAGTCTTGAAAGTCAACAGTACCTCTGTCTCATGAACAAGTTGTTCAAGTTTGTTATCTAATTCTTGCTTCCAGAATTTTATTTCTTCCCGTCTCTGTTCTGCAGAATTAAAATTGCAAATAGGTATTAATACAAGCCCATCTTATATGCCAGAGCACTGTGGGTCAGATCTTACATATGGCTAAAAATAGAGTTATTCCATAGTGGAGTGCATGTAGTGTGCTGTAGCCTGATGTGTGGAGACAGTTTTGCAGCTCTGTGTTAGGGGTTATGGCTGGAATAGCTTTCTGTGTGTTTTGGAAAAGTAATTTATTTGTTATAAAACAAAGAATCTGCCTCAAAATATTCTTCAAAATATTTTTTTCCATGAGATCATAGAGCATGGCATTGACATATATTCCTATTGACTATCAACTAATTTTCTAAGCCCATCTTAAACATATAGCTCAAATAACACATCTTGACACTTGCAGAACACATGGGATTACCTATTAAAAAACACTTTGGGTTTTCTGAGTTGTCTTTCCTATTTCATCCAGCAGCCTCCGACTCTCAGCTACCACGCGCTCTGACCTCGATTTCTGAGACTCTGTACTGGCACACTGCATCTGGTTTGCAATGACCCATTCTGATGGATGAAACTTGGGCGGAGTTTGCAACAGTCTAGCCATTTTTTATTTATTTTTTCCCCCCCCTCTCCAAAGTTTCTGGGTATAATGTAGGTCAGGTCTTGGAACGTGGAACCTGAAAACAGGAATAATATTACATTTGGCTGCAGAAGCAAGAATGGGAGAAGACAGGTCCATGAGGGTGAGAAAAATTCTTGCCCCTTTTACCTGCAAAATGACACAAGTATGAAAAGACTTCTCGCTGAAGGCTCACCAAGACTTTGCTAAGGTGTGAGAGACAGTTTGGAGTGGGAGAATGAAGAAACAGAAGAATTTGGGAATGGAAGCTAGGAGGAGAGAGAGTAAAAGGCTTGCTCAAAAGTGGAAAAGATAGGCTGTCTGCAATAGGAGGGAGAAGAGAAGGGAAAGAAAAGGAGACCTGTGAGGAAGGTAATATTACTAAATGGACAATCACAGGAAACTGAGAAAAAGCAAGAAATAGATAAATACCATCCCACAGGTTGGAGAAGTAAACACCTTTTAAAAATACAGCTAGAGAGGTGGATGAACTCTAGGTTGTAAAAAAATAAACGTAATGGTCATTAGGGAAAAAACAAAAAACAAAAAAAAAAGAGAGAAAACAGGACCTGAAAAGCTGAAGGAGGAAATACAGCAGGTAAAGGAGGAAATGGACAAGCCTAGGAAGGGCCAAAGCAGAATGAAGAACAAAGCATACTGGGGACACTGGTTTAACACAGGGTGAAAACAATGCCTAAAATATATGCAAAGTCACAGCAGTTTGATCATCAATTTTCCCATTTCTGTGCTATGCTCATCCAGTGCTCCTGAGACAACTTCCTCACCCCAAATACACACAGCTGCTCCTCATCAACACACAGCTTTGCCCACACTCCAGCACAGATGCCCTTAAAACAGTGCCCCTTCTCCCTCACACACCCCTAGGCTGATACTGCTTCTAGCCTGGACCGCTCCCAAGGTCCAGGGGTCCTGGCTAAGTGTGATGTCCTCACTTCTCCTCCACTGGTGGGGTTTGCTCCCAACTGTCTTTCTGCCTCAATCTCCGAAGCAGCAGCACATAGTTTCTTTTAAACATGTGACTAAGTATTGCTGGAGGTGGCTCAGAACAGCATGGAAGGTAAACAAACTGGCTGCTATGGGAACAGCAACTCTGCCTCTAGCAACCTGCCGCTACTGCGCCAGGTGGAAGAAGCACAGCACATGCAAGCCAGTGGTGGTTTATTTCACCCATTCCGAGTTAAGATCTGTCTGGAAATAAAAATGTATTTTTTGTACATTAATTTAGTTCTCACAGCTTCAGACAGTAATTTTTGATCAATTTACTGCAGAAATGCATGAAGATTGTGAAAGCAAATGGAAGGCGTGTTAAGTACCTAGCTATCTAAAATGTCTGTCATTAAACATCCGTAGCAGTATGCTCCACCTTCTTTCCTGGGATAAAAGAGATTGGGAGCCAGACAGAAGAAATTAAGGAGACAAAAGAGCATTACATTTGATGGCACAGTTATGCCCTCCTCTGTATAACCCTGAACAGGTCAGAACAGGGTTTCTCAAAGTTCCCAACGAAGTTCAAAGAGATTGCAAAGTGACTGCAAAGTGATAAAGAAGCAAGTAGCATTGGTCAAAATAAGTTGAGCTGGTCCAAGACAAAAGTGTGAAGCAACTGCAACTGTTGGCTGCAAATACAGTGCAGTGACAGCTAGAAAGCTGCTAATGAGCTTTAATTTCAAACAGTAGCTAAATTCTCTCAGTGATCATTAAAACCGGTAACTACAGTGCCTCTTATGCCAGCTGCTGTGCAAACGGAAACCTGCATGTACTTCAGAGAAGCAAAAACCAAATTTCACCTGAAGAAGCATTGCCTTATAGAAAAATGCAGTTATTTCAGAGTTAGCCAAAGAAAAAATACTGGCTTCAGAAGACAGGGTTGACATTAGAACTGAAGCTATTAGCCTGAGAGAAGGAAGACCTAGAGATTCAAGAAGAAGCAGAGAACGGGGTGCAAGGCAAGCAAGGAAAATGAACAATATATGCTAACTGACGCAGAAGGATGGAAAGCTGTCGTCACAGACACTCAGAATGCTCCTGATTCACGAGGCAAAGCAGAACTATGACTGGGCTGAACACTGATCAGAATCAATTACATCATAGACTACAACTGAGGCCGACCCGTAAATCAATTTATATGGTACTGCACTCACTATTTGCAACTAATTGCGCAAGAGAGCAAAGTTTCCATGGGCTGTTCCTTAGTTTGTACATTCGGCCCCCACCTTGGTCTAGACATAATCTTTTTTTTTTTTTTTTTTTTCCCTTAATGACAGGTCCTTAACATAACAAGCAAAAATGAGTTAGTTGAAAGCAGTAATTTTTGTCACATGAACAGCTGGAGAAGGAACTTGTTCCATTTGCATAATAATGGAATGATTTCCAAAGATTTACACAGATCTGAACTCAAAGCTAGTTTGAACAGAGGTTTACTTTGGCCAGCATGAGTCACATAATATGAATCAGGCTGCTTATTAGTCATCTTCCACAAAAATTTGTTATTTGTACGCTCAGTAACATCCCAAGGCTTTTAGAAACATAACCAAATTATAGAGGGATGACAAAATGACTCATAGTAAACTGAAAAGCTGTGATACCTGAACAGCAGTTAAGTGTCTTATATTTCTGAAAGCCTGCTCAGTCACTTTGACAGCTGAGGAATCCTTGAGTGATGGTCCTCCAAGACATTATTGTGAGATCCGTGCTGCTTCATGCAGTTTTGTTCTGAAAAACAAGGTAGCTGATGCTGTCCCGACCCAACTTGTGAGTGACATCATCATTAATTAATTAATTTGTCGTTACCAACCTCAAACCTGTTCTTCACTGTTAGCTTACCATAAAAGATTACTTCCTTTTAAACTGTTAATAAAAATCTACAACTAATCCTTCAAAATATGAATTATATATATATATATATTAT
>KL262633.1:14596-27642 GCA_000699545.1 Podiceps cristatus
TTTTTAATTTTTTTTTTTTTTAAAGGATTGCAAAGATCTCCAGTGGAGAGCTATGTGGTAGAACTGAGAGTTAAAGCTAACCTTCACTCATGTGGCACAAAAATACCCTTCCAGAGACAGGTTAGGAAGGTTTAGATGTACACTGAGTTAACACAGTTGCAGAATAAATTAACTATCTGTTGCAGCCAAGAATCATGAGTCTGCATTTCAGGGTCTTGCAATGGAAAAGGGGAAGGAAAGAAAGAAAAAAAAAAAAAAAAGAAAAAGAAAACTCACATGCAGACAAACCCCTTAATTTTAAAACTGCATTAATGGTGCTCTGTCTCTTTGACTGAAGACACTATCTCCAGCTTATCCTTTTTCATTTTTCGGCACCTCCAGTAAAGCTGGGCAGGCGAGGGAGCCCTGCCTGTGAGCTGGGGCACCGACCAGCTCCCGTGGCCCCGGGGCATGCTCTGGCTCCGCCCGGGGCAGCGGGACCCACCAGAAGCCACCGACCCGCAGCCAGCTCCTGCTGCCGTAGCAGGGGACGGGCTTGTCTTCTAAAATCTGCCTCGAGCCCGTGGGCGCCGTATGACACGAGGCTGGGGAACCGTGGGGCTCGGCGACCGCAGGGCTGTGCGCTCTTAGAACAAAGCCCTGAATCACGGCTTCCTATTGTATGCCAATATAGTGTCATTTAAAGTCTCAAACCAGCCAAAAGCTCTCATAACCTCACCCTCTCTGCCACCCTGGATACAGAAATAGTCAGATCTTTTTGTTCATGATTAACTGACTCATGCTTAGAAATCATCAATTTAAAACCCATTTCAGGCAAAGTTACTGGAATGTTCTTTGCATGGACATAGCAGTGTATTTAAATTACAAAAGTCCCCAAAAGGTGCTGAAAATATCGTTAATCATTTTCTGAGGATATAGCAAATTTGGTGCTAATTACAGTTATTTGCATCCCCTTCCCCCTCCAAAAAGTGTCTCCAAGAAGTAGAAGGAAATTTGGATACATAATGTGCACTGACAGCTCCTACAGTGTGATGGGGAGGGACAATTTGAGACTGTCACAGGGCTACGCTCAGCTTCATAGAGATGGGATTTCTCTACATGCTAAAGTATGAGGAAGGCTAAATAACTCACAGGTGTCAATGGCACCAAAGAATTATGTGTGTCTGACCTATGAGAGAATAAATCTCATTTCCTGCTTAAAGCTACGAGACATCTCTTTAAGTGCAATAAAGATTTAACATTTCCCCCTCCTAATTATCTTTTACAATTTTCTCAAATTTATAAAAACAAGATTTTCTAATTTTTAAATATTTTTTTTTTACTGGTAGATTGTGCTCTTTAGTATCATTTTACATAATTTAATGCAATTTGTTCCATCCATTGGTTTTCATGGAGATACAAGCTGTTCGTTTGTGAGAAAGCTGGCATAGGAGCGAACGTTGGCAAAGAGTCACCTCCAGGAGTTTATTCAGATTTCAAAGTTGCATGGGGGCACCGGCCATTTTGAATGAGTTAAATGTTAAGGCTGCTTCTTTTTTATTTTCAATAATATTTATTTGGGTTTGGGGTTTGTTTGTTTGTTTTTTGTTTTTGTTTTTTTTAAACAGTACATTTGATAGCCTCTCCATCCCCCCTTTCTCAGTCCTTGGCAAAGTGAGTCATTGTTATTTTGTCAGCTGAATTGCGGCAACAGAAAATAATCTAAGCTTAAAAGAGTGGCTTTCTCTGAAATGTGCGTTATTGAATGAAAAGAACACAGGTGTTTCTTAATTGTTTGTGCAGAAGGAAAAAGTAATGCTGAGCGGATGTGCTGTAATGATTAGCGCGCTAAAGAGGAGAGGCCGCAGTAAGAAGGATCCTCCTTTCTTCTCCCTGTGCCGCCCTTTCTCCCTCCTCTGGAGCGCCGGCAGGCAGCGTGGGGAGGCGGAGGGGGGACTGCGCCCCTTGGCCCCCTCGAAAGCTGCCGGTTTGGCCGTCAGGTGTCGAATAAGCGTTCCCGTGGCTGGGATGGGGTAAGGAATTTGGTGAACCCTCTCTCTGTATTTTTGTGGTTGAGGGAGTAGGGGACCTCTCCTCAGAGCGGATCCGCACATCCCTCCCCGGAAGCGCCAAACTTCTTGGCCGTGGTTTGCCACTGCCAGAAAGGTGCAAGATGGAGCTTTTGAGCTTGGCAGTCATGAAGGCAATGTGCCATCACCCTTCATCGCTCCTAACAGCAGCTCTGTCTTTCCATCACATTATTTTTAAACCTCATCAAACAATCAAACATTTGTTATCCTAGCGAAGAAGCGTGCTTTGTGGAGGCTGGCAGCATGAATCTGATGTTATGT
This sequence comes from Podiceps cristatus, assembly GCA_000699545.1. Lineage (NCBI taxonomy): Eukaryota > Metazoa > Chordata > Aves > Podicipediformes > Podicipedidae > Podiceps > Podiceps cristatus. Next base: position 16,927 of record KL262633.1, read on the forward strand.
TTCTGAATGTGGACTTGGACCCACTGCCTTGCAGGGTCCATGGGGGTTGTGTCAGCTGGATGCTCTATTCGGGTGCTCAGTGAGATGTTTCTGTCTTTGCCATATGTTTCTGTAGTGCTCGGGTATGGAGGAACCAGTTTGGCCACTGGCAGTGCATGTAGGGACCATCCGTCTCCATCCTGTGTGCTCCTCAGAAGTATCGGGAGGGCTTATGGAGAAAAAAATACTCAACCAAAAGGACACAAAGCAGTGGAGCTGGCAGGGTGCGGTGATTTGGGGTGGAAGGTTAGCCAAGACGCCCGGCCAAAGCCACCTCCTCCTGAGAAATGTGATGAACGCGGACTTTTAATGATTTCAGTCCACCAGCCACCTGTGGTTTACACCAGCCCCGTAACACTCTCACCCACCGCGCTGTTGGGGATGTCAGGATAGGAAGGCTCATGGCTGTCTTTGGGGGTGCTACATCCCCTGTACCAACCCAATCCGTGTTTTGGCAGTGCCGGGTCAAACGGTCCTGAGACGGGATCAGACATCCCAGCTCAGCTGAATTTTGCCTGCTTACTCATCAGGGTGAAACAGAGTCAGATTCTCAGATTTTTACCCTGTGTTTTGAGAAGTTGAAATAGTGTTTCTCAAAACCTTGCTCTTCCAGAAAAGTGAACGAAATAAGCTTTTTGATTTTTCTTCTGTAATATGTTGTTTGATTTTTTTGGTGGTTGTTTTTTTATTTGTTTTTAACAAGTCCTGGCACTTCTGACTGCTTGTAGGAAAGCTTATTCGCAGCCCCAAAGAAAAAGCCTATTTTGACTCCCACACGTACTAAATGATACATCAGTGCAAAGCCTCCTATGGGAAGAACTCCTCCAAAGAGGAAAACCCCAAGAATATCCTGTGCTTAAATAGCAGCTCCCTACCCTGCATAGTGGTAATCTTTTTTTTTCTGTTATTTATTTTTCCTTTCCCCCCCTCTCCTGAACCCCGTTTCTGTCAGCTTTGCTGCTGATATTTAACCACCAGTCTGATTCTAGGACTCACCTCTCAAATCCGGTGCGGAGCGTGCGGTGTCTCGATGGCCCTGTTGATCTGATACCTTGTGCAGTCAGGGAAGCTTTCTTTTTTTCTGTTCTCTGGTTTTGGTGCTTTTTGTAACCCTATCAAAGCAGCCATGAGCCTTGTTCTCTCCTCTCCCTGGCCATCTGCTTGAAGCATCTGGTAATCAGGTGCAAGCCCCCACATCCAGAGCATTCATGCTTAAATTTGCAGCTACCTTGCCACCCACATTGGCTTTTGTTATACTGCCAAGATGTACCTCTTTGTGTACTCGATCTGAGAGAGACTCAAATTCCACCATCAGCCTACTGAAATTGTGATGGGCCAGGGTGACATTATCACCTTTGAACATAGATATGTATCAGCCTTCTCCCATTTTTCTCTGCTAGAGTCTCCAGCTAATCTCTGCTCCAATTGCTCATCATACCCAAGCCATGTGTGTACTGTGAAGGTACGGCTCTGAGTTGCAAATAATTTCTCAAAGAAATATCTCGGTCTAAAACATGATGATGCTTAATGTGCACTTGTCATTTCTGGGATTCTTCTTATATCCCTTTTTTCCATCTGAGTAATCTCTGTGTATGTGTCTCCATATAAGAGACAAATAGAGTCATTGTTCTGCTCCATATTTTAATTCCATATCTGTATTTTAGGGACATTGCTGCCTTCCCAACAGACTGACTAAGTATTACAAACTGCCAAATTTAGGCTTTGGGAAGTGGCTGCAACTGAAATTGCTCATTGAATTTAAAAGCAGACAAATAATTTTGTCAAAAACACCAAACCCAATGACCTTGAGCACTATCCCCCGTCCCTTACAAAGGGATCCCAAAAAGAAAAAAGCTCCACTGCTGCTGATTCGTCTTTCTGCAGCCCTAGATTAGAAAGTGAAAAACATCTTGACTTGATTTTTCACTGCAGCACAGTCTTCGCATGTATTCGATCTGTTACAAGCAGAAACATCAAACTGAAGCTCTTCATTGTCGAAGGATAGGGAGATGTAAGGTATTCGCTAGCTCCTGCGTTGGGACGGAAAGCGTTGGGATGGAAAGAGCGCCCATCTGTTTGAGCAGCGTTGGTTTAATAACGCAATAGGAGTCGCAGATAAAAGTCCCAGGGCGAGGGGGGCCCTGGCTTTGGAGCTGCCCCATCTGGTGCTGAGCTTGGAAAGCCGCTACCGCCTATGATGGCATCTTGCAGACCAGTGCGCCCAGGAAAAACTGGGAACCTGCTCCAGCAGACCCGACGTGCCTCCTATCCCAGCCCGGGGGAGGTCGGCAGCTTGGCTTTTTCTGGCCTCTGAAAATCACCTGTGACAGGCTTGGGACATGCCCTGCCATGTTCTCAGTTGGGTCTGCCCAGCCAAAGCTCAAGCTTGCTGCCCAGCGCCACACACCAGCTAAAATTTCTCAAGTTTGGTGTTACAGTTTTCAGTAAATATCATGTAGCATTGATTTGATGGCTGTATAGTCTAATGAGAAATGTACTTGGGAAAGGCACAGAGAACAGTGTCGAAGAAGTACAATTCCAGAATGATCCTATAAATCAATCTTACAGTACAAGTGTTTTCCTACATTGGTAGCTGAGACTAGATTCACGTGTAGAAGGGAGATGGCAAAACACCAAATAAGTGGCAACTGTCTTTCATTACTTACTGCAGTCACTACTCTGTGTTGTTCTTGATATACCCATCTATACATTTTTTTTTTTTCCGTCTCACACTGCTTATTCACTGTTGGCATCTTCCATCACACCTTTTTTTTTAATGTAATATAGGAAAAAAAGAAAGCTATAAATGGCTATAATGCCTTTTTTTCCTTCTTTTTTTAAGTTTAAGGTTGATTAAGAAACAGCTGCCTTCAGTGTAATTGCTCAGTGAAGTTCTGAAGTATTTTGTTTGTAGGGATTGTGTCTCAGCATTTGAAAAAATTTCAAAGGTAAAGAAGAAACCTGCAGCATATTTGTCTAAAACGTGCAACATTTCACCAACTAACTCCTTTGAATAATTTTAAAGATAGCAAAACGGTAGTTGTTATTTTTGGACCTGTTTGGTCTAGGATTTTTTAGGCTTTTTTCATTACGTGATTCCTCCCTGACCCTCAAAATATGAACTTGAGCAGATATTTGTATACACGAGCAGGACGTGTTACATCCACGTGTGATTCCTCATGTTCGGCAAGGCATCGTCGCCCATTCTGCTGTCTGTAAATGCACCTGCGCTTACAGATTGCCCAGATAATGCTGCGGCTGTTTGCGTATGCGATTTTCACAGAATATAAGAAAAAACAGTAAATGCATTAAATATGGCTTCACAGAATTTTTTCACAGAAAGCACTGGAAAGCCTTTATTGGTTTGCAAAAGTCAGAAATAAATCCGCAGGGACTTTTCCACAAATGGGTAAAAAAGAGGAGTATTTAGAAGAGGCCTTATTGGCTTGAGTCATGAAGCTGGCTCTCTTTGAGTGTTGTGCTGTAAGTTTAGTGGGAAAAGTTTGACAGCAATTTAATTTTCATTGACAAATACTGTCATAATATTGAGAGAAACTGTATCAACAGTAGTGGTCGATGCTCAACCAGTCATATGGACTGGACGAGCTTACCATATGCTTAACTACAAACTTCTCTTGGAAAGCTCCTTTAAAACACTTGACAAGCTTAAGATACTAGTCAGTAATGAGCTTGAACAGAACATGTGAAGTTTTACATTTTGTATGGAAAATGAATTAGTGTTTATGTGTTTCCTGTACAGAAGAGATTTGTATGCTGGTATCTGTGTAGCTACAATGCCTGCATGCATTTCTGCAGCCTGAGGTTCACCTAGTGAAAGGAAATTTAAAAGTGAAAATGTAAAAAAAAAAAAAAAAAGCAAACCAACCAACCAAAAAAAACCCCAAATCCAAACATATTTTTTTTTTTCTCCATAGCATTAACATGAGAATCTTTTCATTTATGTAGTGTGTTTGAATTTGCAGTTACTGGTAGTAATGGGAATGCCAAAAAATACAAACCGAGGCAACCCCCCATATTAGCATGATAATTATTACAGCAGGTGATAGGGCCAGGCTTTCATTAATGTGCGGTATTACTACCTTCTCCTAGCAATGAACCTTTTAAGCTGATCACTGCCTTTAGCGTTTTTGCTGTGAACCTATAGATTTCTCTCTATAATTTCACACAGGCTCTGAGTATTCGAGCTGGTGTCTGTCTGCCTGACGGCAGGATCAAATCAGGTATCCAAAGATGCAAACACTTCATCTTACTTCTCAATGGGGTTTTCTGGGGGGTCTGATTGTACTCACAATTAAGGAGTCTTGGTCTAAACGCGTCCGGTTTCCCCCCCGTCCCCTGGTGACAGGCTGTGGCGCACAGATTTCAGCTCCTGCACTTTTTGTCTTTTTTATTCCACTCATTTGTTTGTACACTCATAGACATACATGTGCCTGTGTTCATACATGCTTGTGTGTATTTCTTGTATTTTTGACTGTGGCCAAATACTGTGCCAGGTTAGAGATTCAGTTAGATAATTCAAATGGAAGTCTGACCTGATTCTGTCTTAATTTGCTATCTTTTGTTAGCATTGAGCCATTTGTAATTTAGTTACATGTAGAGTAGTTCAGTGATGAGCAAGTTTAAACAATATAGAAGGCATAATATATGCTTACATGAAAAGCGTATACAGCCTTTCATTGCACTTTGTACTCAGGAATCATTCTCTTTTTTCAGTTTTGTTGTGCTTTCCTCTCTGAAAAGTAACTCTCCTCATTAGAAAGAATTAAAAAATAGCTTTAAAAATATTAACAGAAAATAGCAGTTTCTGTGGATGGTGCAGCCATGGCATATTTTCTTTGTGTAAATATTTTTGAAACTGGTTTCATTTCCAAGGTTTAGTGTTTTAAAGATATTTCTTGTAGACCAAAAGTAGAATTAAGCCTGATTTGGATCCCTTCACCCCACCGTAAATCAGATGTGACTCCTGAAATGGCACTTCTACAGATTAGATCAGAACCAAGTTCAGTTTTTTGTTGGCAAATTGGTCAAGTTTCCTGCCACAAAGTATAACTGCCTTTTATTTTCCAAGCAAAAGGAATGGGTGATCCCCTCATTTTTCTCAAGTCATTGCTTTTGCCCCCTATTCATCACTATTAAATTTTATTTCTGGTCTATAACCAGGATTTAGACTACTTGGCTTCAAATTAGATGGGTCTAGATGGTACCATCTGCTGAATGCTCAATGGCTATTAAGATTCTGAGTTTTTTAGCATTTTTTTTTTTTTTTTAGTATATTCATCTGACAAGGAAAAGAAAGCAAAAATGGTGTCCAGCTTTATTTATTTTATCAGTTTGGCAACGAAGACATATTGGCATGGGTACATTCCTTGTAGTAAGTGCCTGAGAGTACAAGTGTAAAGACAGCTTTGAAGCTTGCCATGAGATCCTGTTTTATTAGCAGAGATGGGTGAACCCACCTGCCACAGGCTGCAAATGTTAAAAAATCATAACTTGATGGACTGAGATGGCCAAAACAGCAATCATTGTAATGGTGTGTTGGCCATGGTCTTCTCCTGGCGTGGCACGTCACTTCTCTGGTTTATCTCAGAAGCATTTGTTACTCTCAGTACTGCATCCTTTACCTTTACCGGATCACCACTTCAACAGTAAAGATGTAAAATCTTTTTAAAGAAATGGTAAGCGATGGGCCCCGCTGCTGCAGCACACGAGGCACAGGTGCTCGTGGGTCCCCAGCCACACCACTGCCCTTCAGGTGCCCTGCTCCCTGCACCCTTCCTGCTCGAGCAAAGTCTCAGCCCTAATCACCAACATGGCACAGAAGAAAAATTCCCACCATTTTCCTTTGTCCGCTGCTAATGCGAGAGCAGTTTTTCCAAAGAAACCTGCAGGACCCTGCTCCACAACGCTGCCAATCCGGTGTGTCACCACCAGGATTTTATTCATCCTGCTTAAAGAGAAGCATTTATCAGCTGGTTTTGAAACCTCATTTTGCATTTAAAAGTGCTATAATTGGACCAAAGACAATGCTGGTATATGCTTTTTTTTAAAAAAAAAAAAAAAAAAAAAAAGCCAAGCAAAGATCATCTTAGGTGGGGGGCTAAGTGACTGTGGGAATTTGCTCTTAGATGGAATGAGTCCAGATTCTATCGTCATGATCTGGGCTGTTTTGGGTGCTTTTCAAGCATTTATTTGCATTGATATGATCAAACACCCGGTTCAGAATGGCTGCTTTAAACTTAACAAAATGAACGCGGGGATTCACTGAGGGCGAATCCAAAATTGCGTCTGGAGCTTTGTGCCTCCTTTTTAACAAGACCTTTTCTGTGTTCACTTTTTAAACGATGACACCATACCGGGGGTTGTCGTTCAGCAGACTGTTGGTTCTTTTAACAATTTGTTCAATGGAGGAGGAGGAGGAGGGAGTAGAGGCAGCTATATTTGTCACTACTGTTGTTCGGTAGAATAATTGATTTTTCCAGTTTGGCAACCAATTCCCATTTTCTGCTGCTTTATTATTCCTCCCCCCCCATGTCTTCAACAAAAGATACTTTTCCTTTCCAATTCTTAAGAGCAATTTGCAGCCTCAGCTTTCTTGGTTGAGGAAACTGGGTCCAAGGAGGAACTAGTGATTTGCTCACTGGCTTTCAGGGCGGCACCCACGGACTGAGCCTTGCTGCTTCTTTGGACCCGGTCCAGCTGGGAGGAGTAGCCTTCTCAAAACTGCCCTGCTGTGTGAGTATCCCCACCTTTCTACCGTGTTAACATAGGACGTCTTTTGACTCCACAGGCTTAGCAGTTGTTTGGCAAGATTTCCCTCTTTTTTTTTTTTTAATGGAAGGAGACACGGAGGTGTTGCATTCTCAGGGAAGATCTTCACGCTGTGTACATTTGTCTCAGCAGACGATCTGTCCATGCCTTGCTCTTCTAGCTGTAAGGCTCCGTGCTTTGATGAGACCTGGTTTTGGCCAGGGCAGTAACTGCTGCCAGTCTGAGAGTCGGCCAGAGGAAATTGTCCAGGTGGAGGGGCAGCATTAAGTGTTTTTGTAAGCTTTGATGATTTAAAAAAGCTTTTTGCTAATTTCAGTAATTCTTCATTCGTTTTATCTTTTTTAATTTTTTTTTTTAATACCTGTTTGTCCACCAATAAGAGCTCTTCGTATCCAGGGTTTGGAAGGAGTTATGCCTGAGGCAGCTGTCTGAGGGACTTGCACTGCCCAGTACCAAGGACCTTCTCTTTGCGCCAAACCACAATAAAACGGCTGCTCAGTCTCTCACATGAGGCACTCAGCAGCGTCTCGCAGGGCAGAACGTAGCCAGCTTCTGCTGAACTTACTCCTTAGACTCCTGTTGGCTTTTGGTATTTGGGCTAAATCTCCAAGATGGGTTTTGGAGTTGATGTGAGGTGGTCGGCACTGCCTGTCCCGGCCTCGCCATCACTGCACCAGCCCCTGTCCTTGCCCTGGTGCGGAGCGGGAGAGCTCAGGCAGGTCAGACGCAGCACCACGTGCTGATGGTGTGGGGAGAAGGGGATGGGAGTCGGCCATAAACTGTCCTGCATCCGAAAGGGAAACCAAACGGGATAGTGGCGATCAGTGTTTGTCAGTCCACACGAGCGCAAGGTTGGGGTTGTGGCTGGGCTCATGTCTTATCCCTCGTAACCGTAACGCCGCTCTCGTGGAGGGGTGTGGGTTGAAAATGGCTAAACTGAGCAGCGTTGGAGATGATGCAAATGCCATGCCTCTATTAGAGCAAGATGCCTTTTATTGTGGTTGGTTTTTTAAATTATTATTAACTTAAAAGTTATCCCAGCTGGAGGCAGCACTCCACGTAGTATACTGGCTAGGATACATATGTAGATGTGTGTGTGTGTATATATATATATATATATATATATGTATTTTTAATCTCTTTTTGGAGGTGGGAGGTGGTTCCCTGGGCTCTTGCCATCAGTTCCTCCGGCATCCAGGCGCGCTGGGCACTGCCCTGGGGAAGCATCTCGCTGGCCTGGGGCATGTGAGAGGTTTGTGCCTCTGCGCTCAGGAACTCATGCATATATACACTGCCAAACTTTGAAAGCCTTTTAAATGTAAACACACACAACCTTCTCCAAAAAAGGCCTTAAAGCTCCAGTACAGAACTATATTCGCGTGTTAAGCTCAAAAACATATTTAATATATTACCAGTAATTGATTTAATGTATAAGTAAAACTGACTATGCATAAATTAGTAAAATACTTGCAAGAGAAAAGTGCAATAATTGCCCTGATTTGAGTGAATGAAGTGGTTAAGGCCTCTATTTACTAGCTTTGTTAAGCATAAATGTCTAATGTTTAAACTTCAGCAATTTCTTCAGCACCAGCCCTCTAAGAGTATTCAAAAACATGACTGAATTTTGCAAGTTACTGTAATTTGTGGAAGGCTTTTTCCAAAGCTTCTAAAGTCAGACAAATTTAAAAAAAAAAAAAAAAAAAAGTCCTTTCTTTTCCTCTCCTTTTTGATTATTGCAAATTGGGTATAATAATCTTGGCTAGTTTGAGTATTAGAAAGGTGAACATGCATCATTAACAATAGGATTTTATGAACATTTTTGTAATATTATGTAATATTTAAATTTATGTTGTACTTTTTTTTTTTTCTATTTTACATGTAGTAATTAATTTTGTCTTACTGACAGATGATTCTCAATGACTGATTTTCAAGAAAAAATCCAGACAGGTATTTTAACCCTTTGTTTTCATTCTAGACACCTTGCATTCACGGTTCTGGTTGTAATTAAGGGGCACTGTGCTAGGCTCTGTTGTAAATTAAAGTTTAGTGCTATTTACATGAGTTCCAGTACCTGTATCTTCATGATAATCTTTATCTGGATGGGCGGTGGGAGTGTAGACTGAGGAGATACCTGCTTTGCTCTGAAAAAAATATACCTATGCCGTGCATCACCCAAACCATCCCCTTCTGTTTTTTGCATAACCAGTATCGGAGCGTGCTGGCAAGGCAGCGGGACCCCCACCTTCCCTCTCTTCCCTGCAAGAGCCTCTGAATCTACATCGTATCACAGAATCACAGAATGGTCTGGGTTGGCAGGGGCCCCCAGGATCACATAGTTCCAACCCCCCTGCCACAGGCAGGGACACCAGCCTCCAGGCCTGGACCTACATGAGGTTGGCCAGGGCCCCGTCCAACCTGGCCTTGAACACCTCCAGGCATGGGGCATCCACCACCTCTCTGGGCAGCCTGTTCCAGCACCTCACCACTCTCTCTGTAAAAAACTTCCCCCTAATATCTAATTTAAACCTTCCCTCCTTCAGCTTCAATCCATTCCCCCTTGTCCTGTCACTATCTACCCTTTTAAAAAGTTGATTCCCCTCCTGTTTGTATGTTCCCTTCCTGGCATGAAGTAGCATGGTGGTGATGTTTAGGTGCAGAATGGGAAAGACGGAATGTGCTTCCCGCATTAGGATTAGGAGATGACTTCCCAAGCAGCAGGGGAGGGAGGAAGGGGCGCGGGGCAGCCGGGGACGCAGTGTCTGTAGCACAGAGCCCTTCTGCTGCTCGAGAGCCGTGAACTTACCTCTATCTCCCTCCTTTGCCCTCTCTTTCCTCACTATTGATCCACCTTGTAGTCTTGGGATGTATGTATTTCTAGTATTTATTATGCTGTGCTTGCAGAGGGTGACATTGTACTTAGGTCTCTCTTGGGGCTTCCACTGCAAAAGCACCATTTTTAAGGCTACACTCAGAAGGTACGTGCCTGGGTCATGTGGCGATAACTCTCTTCCCAAAGCAGGGGCCAGTTTAGCTGCTGCTCATTGGACTTTTCTGTACACTCTGTGCATGTGCAGGACCCTGTAGCCAAAAATAACAGCGAGCAAAGTCTGTGCCTACGTAGTGCCAAGCCGTGTGGCCAGTTTTAGGGTGTTTTTGTAATACAACTGAAAGAGTAAGAATGGGCCCAGTGCCTGTTTGAAATTGATGAAAAACTCTTCATGGACTTGAGGAAGGTTTTAGTTGTAAGCAAATCTGAACATATGTGGCATTGAGGGTGTGGGGGTGGTCTTGTTTGTGTTGGTTTGTTCATTCGTGGGGTTTGTTCTGTTTTGGGAGATTTGGGGTTTTGGGGGGTTTTTTGGGTTGTGGGTTTTTTTTGTCTGTGTGGTTTTGGTTGGTTGGTTGGTTGGTTGTTTTGTTTTGTTTTGTTTTGCTTTAGTATCTCCCCTGAAACCCATATTGTTGCATCTTTTCTTGGCTTGTTTTCCACCCTCCTCTCCTGCTCCTGGCCCCATCTGAAAGGCAAACCCTGCTTGTCTGCCTGTGTCTTCTAGGGGATCCCAGCAGAAATGCTCCTTTGCAAGGTATCACTCCCTGCTTGAAATCCTTAAGCCCTAAGAAGGGCCCCTGAGATGTAATTGTGTGGGATCTCCTCCTCAGTGCGCCCCGTACTATCGGATGGGTGCTGTTTTGCTGCAAACTTTCAAGAATAAAAATGCATTATTGTATAGGAAATAAAGGCTCTGCTAACAATTACAGACAGCTGTAGATACCAGTCTATCATTTGTGACTGTACTGTTGCCTGTAAATCCCATTTGTTTCTGTGATAGTTTGAGCAATAGAATTTCCAGCCTCACATTTCTAGTAACTTCATGCCAGGTTCGTAAG
>JMFS01032098.1:0-38961 GCA_000699545.1 Podiceps cristatus
CCCGCCCGCCCCTTCCTTTTTTTTTTTTTGGCCCCAAATAGTTCTACTTGCTGAAAAAAATAACTTGATACAACTGATGAATTTGGTTTACAATCCTCCAGTGAGGTCAGAAGTTTTTCACTAAAAAAAGCAAAATACAAGTTGTAAAAGAGAACAAAAATACTGTATTTTCTGACTGCTTTTCTTAACTCATTTTAGTAGGTTTCTAATTACCTATAGTATACATATATCTGTAACAAACCCATCAAATCTGTAATGTACTATATAATCCAAGAGTGACCCAGTGCACTATGGCTGGAGATCTCTACAGTACTGAGTGGTTGTTAGTGGGAGTGGAAAGGTCATCGTAGAGGACCACATTTGTAATCTTTTGGGGCCTTAAAATGTGTTTGATACAAGATTGTTTGGAGATTGCCCTCTGATTTGTCTCTTGAGTGTCTTCGTGGTTTGTGCAAATTCAGCTTTATTTCTTCAAAAAGAAAACTTTCATAGGTCATTTTTCCCTTGAAAAGCACATGCGATTGTTACAAGACTTTCGTGCTTAATTTTGTATGCTAAAGGAAAGCTATAAAGGTCACTTGGTGAGCAATTTTATCTGGGATTTTCTCCTACTAGTTGAAACTGCATGATGATAATAACTATTTTACATAATCCCTAAAAACTGGTAGGCAAATTGTGCACATGGAAACATGAAAAGTAGTGTATGTAAACAGATGGGATTTACTCTGAGACCCATGTTTTGGCTGTAAAGTTGTGTAACAGAAGGTTGGAAAAAGGCAGAATTTCCCTGTGTTTCTTTTGATTTAAGGAGTTGGTGAATTGTGAGCCCTCTTCTAGAAAATGGCCATTTGCTTTTCTGAGTGAATCTATAAAAGCCCTTGAAATTGCCATCTTTTGGCTGTTAGCCAGGTAGTTTAGTAAACAAGCTGAACTGATTATCTAAACCAGTTATTTTTTATGTTAATGTTGGATTTGGATTATATAGTGTCGCATAATTCACCTTCATGTCTTCTGAGTTCGGCCGTGTAAGGTATATTTAGTCCTATATCTGCTTTCAGAGCAGAAGAAAACTGTATTTTCTTGACATATAGGTAGAGCAGACTTAGTTAACAGCAATGAATCCCACTGGCACATTCAAGCAGAAGACAAGCTGAAGTGCAGTGCTTTCCATGAAACCTTCGTGTGTCCTTCAGCAGAGATCCTGAAAATAAGCAATGAACCAGCAAGCATCATGCATTTTTTTGTACAGATGCATCAGATGAACAGGTATTGAACTGTTTGTTCATCTCTTGAGAAGGGAGGTGTGCTGCTCTGCCTGGTGCCTGACCAGAGGAAGGCCTGGTTGGAATATCTGGCTGCTCACATTGCCAGGAAATAGCTTAGTTTTTGAGGTAAAACCTCTTCTTTCGTCTCCCACCCAAGTCTAAAATGGTTAGAGAGGATTCATTTTAGATGATGAAAACCAACATTGCTGCCCCTTGTTAAAGCAGAGTGTTAAAAAAGGCGAACACTACCAAAGGATGGGAAAGTTCACAGCACCATAAAGATGGTGTGGGGAAAAGTTTATCTAGTTAGCCACTGTATTGATGTTTCTGTCTGTGGACCTGGCTAAGATACCAATCCATGATTTAAAATGGCTTTATTAATGTTTCCTGCTAATGTCAAGTGACTTCAGTGTAGGATTGTAACTCCTGTTTTGGTGGGCAATGCACATTGGAAAGGGACTGAGCAATAGCAGTGGATGTGAAAATAATAGTAGGGTCAATTCCCCAATCTGGCTCTTGGCCTCGTGATGAGAATTTAATTTAAAACCTTGTCTTCTGGAGTCAGATGATTGTTTAAACCAAACTGGTAAGATTGTTTTCCATTCCTAAAGTTCCTAGCAATGCTAAATCCATAAAAAAGATGGAAAATGGAATTTAAGTATATTAGAAGAGTTTAAAGAACATATAACATCATTTCATTATTGTTTTGGAAGCTTGGGTGGTTGTTTGAATATTATTGATCATTTGTGGTTTTAAACACAGAAATACCTAGTTATGTTTGCTTTATTTTAACTTTGAGACCTTAATGATAATAGAAAATGACTATTGAAACTTTTTTCCACCTACCATGGCATTTGAGAATAAAATATGTAGCCGAGTAACAAAAGACAGAAAAATATATTGTGCTGCCTCCTCACTGTATTTACTGTATACACATCACATCATTTGTACGTTGCTGTCCTCTGTTTTTCACCTATTATGCATTTCGTTTGTAAGTAACTGTCTCTCTCCTTGCATCAGCTACCATGGGACTTTCTGGATCCTGCACAAAAGAAATACTTATTGTAATTGTTTTCAGAATTAAGAAAATTGTAGGGAGTTTCTTTCCTTCCACTTGGGGAACTGTAGCAAAAGTTTTGGTTTTATTTGGGCTTCTTCTTGATTAGAATCCCTTATGGGTTGGTTTACAAACAAACAAACCCAGAACAACAACAAAAAACCTCCACACTCCCAAACCAACCTGCCAGAAGGATTTACCGGGTATGGTTTGTACAGTGACCGGGGACAAAGCTAGCTTCAGTGCTGTAAGAGCTTTCAGCCTGTATCTGACAGTAACACCCTATGGCTTTTGACAAATGACTTGACCTCCGTTGGCCAAGTTGGCCGCAGGCGCACGTGAGGCTGAATCCTCCCAGGCCTGTGGAAGTGCATCAGGTTATTCCAGTCATCAGCTGACTCCTGTAGGTAATATGTATTTCTCTCCATCTGTAAAGTGGGGATGGTAATACTTTTCTGCCTGCCTCTCAGTGGGATCTGTGAGGATTAGTTACGTCTCTACAGCAGTGTATAAGCGGTAAGCATGATTACAGAGAACAAGATGTGCAGTTATCGTGGAGGGGCAGCAAGCTGCGGGTGTCTCGTTACACTTACATAGCAGAGCAGCTGGCTGATGAGCTGTCCTGACCTCTGCAGTCAAAACAGATTTCAGCACAGTTGGCTCCTTTGGGGGCTACTCTGATTTCTCATGTCAGGACCTCTGTTTTCTAAAGGTGGCATCAGGTAGGGAAATACAGGTGACGGCTACCCTCTGGAGCTGTGCACTTCTCTTTCATTTGCAATCTTGGGCACAGTAGATGAGAGCACCTGTAGGTGACCATCCTTGCCAGAAGGCTGTTCTTTCAGCAGTATGAGGCTTGATGCTCTGGCCACCTGCTTCTCTTGTGACAGTCTTCACACCTTTGCTGGCATCACCTTCCGCACATGGGACACACTTCCTTATGTCCCTTTCCCTGCTCAAATGCTGCCTAGCGACTCAATACTTCTGCACTGTCAGCAAGAAGTCAGTCAATAATAGTCATGCTTACATTCTTTTTGGGGCTTCCAGGTACATCCTGTTTATTCAGCTTCACTTGGGTGGACGGCTCCTGGGTTTCGTCTCCCGTGGTCTGCTGCTGCCTTGTCAGCATCGTAGCAGTGTTAACCCACGCTGGCACTGTGACAATTCTACCTGGGGATACTCTGTTTCTAGAGGTACCCTAAATGCGTTCAGTGAACAAGATTAAAGGTGTAAGTAAAAGGCAGTGCAAGTTCTTTCATTTGTACTCTGTGTGTGCTTTAAAGCCCTTTGAGCAGTTAAGTTATAGTGATTGCTGAAATTAATGAGAGTGAGTGATAAGAAAGAGGATTTACTGGTGTTTCCATTAGGATCTATGAAGACTAATGTAATCAAATGGGGTCAAAATGTTATCACCTTCTGAGGGTCAATGTCAGTAAATGTAAAAATAAAGTGATTATTCTAGTGTCTTGCCTTAGGGAAAATTAGAATGACTGAAAAAAAAATGAAGAGGTGTGATGCAATGTGTTTAGGTGTGTAACACCCATTTATTTGAAATAGATCTTAAACAGTTTTAGTCCATGACAAACAACTGTGTCTGGTTTTCACTTTGAAGCATTAACAAGGAATTATGGTGCAAATGAAGGACTGATATTTTAAACAGAAATTAATAAAGCAATAGAAACTAACAAAATGATTTTTTTCTATTAAAAGTACAGGAAATAGGAACTCTAGGTTTAGATTTGGGTGCTGATTTTTGAGTTTGCATGTTTGCATCTCTTAAAAAGCTTGATTTTTCAAAACCAGGGTGCTGCAGACCTCCTGAAAAATGGACATTCATGGCATTTGAAGTCTGTAATCAGTACAGTAAACATAATCTTTGGTATAAATGGTCCTGTGGGATGTTTATGGAATCAACACTGTGCCTGTAAGCAGAGTAAAAGGGGTGGGAATCTAAACAGTTTAATATCGTGGCACAGTTGGTCAAACGCAGTAGAGATGAAGTGTTCATTAAAATTACCTGCTTCAGTAAAGTATTTGGGATATGTTTTTGTCCTTGCTGTTGCTCTGTTCTGCCAGTATCTCTCATAAGCAACACTATCAGTGCTGGCAGGATAAAGCCTTAAGGATATTAGAAAAGTATGATTTTTACCTTGACTATGTCCTCTTTGACGGGAGATACTCCTTGTGGCTAAAATGTTCTGCAACACTTTGACTTGATTCATGTTCCTTAATTTTTTGCACTAGGATTAACATCATCTGCCTAAATCTCCTACAGATTGACCTGGGAATATACCCCATACTTAGAGAGTATCCCCACGTATCTCCACTGTATTGGAGATTAAGGTGACAAACATCTATCTTCATTAATAAAGAATAGACTTGTATTTCATTAATTTCAAAGCTGAGAATTACGGTGTTTATCTGTTGAGTGAAGATTAAACTATTTGATCTGCCATTTCTTTGGTGTACTTTAATTTGTATTTTTCTTAGGCATATTGAGCTTTCTCCCACATTTTAAGGAATGTTTTTAGAGTACAGATGGAGGGAAAGTTTTCCTAAATCTTATGTAAATGAATGCTTTAAAAGAAGAAACAAAGCAAACGTCTCATTTCCCCTTCATGATAATAGGGTAAGTTTTGGGATGCTCATTCCTACAGAACTTAAGCACCCAAGTAGTGTAAATGGTCCAACAAAATCAATACAAGTTCTTAAATTAATGAGTTATTCCAGAATAAGGGATAAAAGCATGTGATCTCTGCAATTGTGAAATTTTGACATGTAATTACGAAAAAGGACTTGAGCATAATGGGCAGAGAAGGAAGAAACCAGTCTGTAAAACTTTGAAAATAAGGTAAGGTAAATGGCTCCTGATCACAGTGCTCTTCTGGAGATGGCAAAGGTTGAGGGGACTCTATGGGTTATAGTAAAATTGACTCCTAGTTTGCAAAGGCTTTTCTTAGCCATTAGGAGTGTTGAGCTGCTGTCCATAAAGAATATCCAGGCAGATGGAAGGTTGTTTCTTGCTATTTTGGGAATGGCTGGCGGTGTAACTGTCATGTAAATAAGCTGAAAGGCGCAGGAAACTTGAGCAGTAGTGTGACCAGGGTAGAACCCAGCACTGTCTAAAGCCAATGGGAATCTTTTTTCAACCTTAATGGGTGTTAAATCAGACCCTGTTTTAATTCAGGCCTTTTTATTTCTTGATCTGCAGTCATTTGAGAATGTGCTGTTTTATACGTAACGAATCTTTAAGTTCTTCAGTCTGAAGATGCTTGCTTGCCTGAGAGTAATTTTTGAAGCTCTGTGCTGCCAAGTCATTTTTCTGCTTTAATTTTCCTGATGTTGTGTGTTAAGTTACACTTACCTGGTAACTTAGATACCTACATTAAGTGTATTTATTATTTATGTATTAAAATGAAAAATCGTATTTGGGCCTTGAAGGCCCCAAATCATGATCAAACTAAGGTCTGTAGGATTTCTTAGCTGCATCTGTGAAATAAATAACAATTGTACCATAAAACTTGGTGCTCCAAATCCCGCATTTTTCTGGGAACATGCAGTGGTGGTGCACCTGACTCACTGTGTTTGTCAAACAAGCTTCTCCATATGTAAAATGGAAACCATTTTTCATGTTTTCATAAAAATGTTATGGTGTAGTTAAAACAAGGGCTACTTAGGACAGTAGTTGTCTTTACTCTGTTTCTATGGAGAATAACACTGAACATCTTTGGTGTATCAGAAGGGAAATGAGTAGTAGTTGCAACCATTGTCATTAAGGTCCTTCCTTGTGTGGAGTGTTCATTCCTGCCAACCAATGATGTGAGTCCTGGGCAAGTAGATGTGCAAGATCTTTCAGGTTGATCAGGAGGCTAATCTAAAACATGTGACTGTCTGATCCCTCTCATTTGCAAGGGTGATTTCTGACTTTTTTTTTTTCTTTTGTTTTTTAAAAGCATTCATTTTTCTGTTTTATGGGAGAGGATCCAGGTAGTTCCCAGTCTGTTTTTTGAGACACAGGAAGGAGCGGTTGTAACATTGATCTTAACTGTGAGAAGCATCTCATGCTAGGTGTGCCAAGGATACTGTGACTACAGGGAAAATGGCCTGACTATGGAAAGGTCTTCAGTTTTACTTCTGTTTTCATTTGGCCCTTGTTGTTCTGCTACTAATAGCTCAGGATACTTTTGTCTCAGCCTCATGACGTGGAGACTTCTGGAGGTGTCATGGAAAATGGTTAGTTATTGTAAAGCACTTTGTAAATAATATGCAGTAGTAGAAAACAATTATAATAGTGTTGAAGTATAATTCTTCCTATTTTCCTAAATTCTTCCTAATTTTCCTAAAACTATGAAGAATTAATTCTCAAATTGAGAAATCAAATCTGGGGTTTTTTATCTTTAAGAATCAAAAGGCATTTTTGTGGTCATACTTAATTTGCAGTTTATGAAGTAACTTATTTTTGTGATGTAAAATTACCTAGTATGCAAACTCTTTTGAGTACTTGAAAACAAACATGGCTTTGTACTAACTTATTTTCCCTGAAGAATATGTGTGCCCTTTCTTGCACTTGGCATTGTACTGCTTCGTGTGGTTTTGTCTTTGGTATACAACCCACTGTGCTCCAGCTCCACACTTGATTAAATGGCATTATGAACTCTCTAATTATAATACCTTCACTTTATTACACTCAAAAGGATTGGCTCTGGTCGTATGAACAACGTGTAATGTGAATGCATTATTTTAGTCTCCGTATTTGTATTATTAATATATGCATTGTGATCTTTCCTTCTGGTCACCCTCACGGGGTTAAATATGACTGCAGCACTATATGTAATGAAGAGATGGTGCCTTTCACAAATGCTTTACTATCCAACTAATAGTTTATAGTTTTATTACAGTGGCAAAGTCTACGTTGAAAGAGGCCAATCTCACATAAATCCAGTATCCAAAACATGAAACAAAGATCCGTTTTTCTTTTTTAGATGGATGTGAACCTATTGTTAAGATACAGCTTTTTCAAGCAAGATTTTGCTAGGGAACTAAAATAGATAATAGTGTCGTGTCTGGTTTTTGTAGCTAATCTGGAGTCTGGAACCAGAACAACAAGGAAGTTCGGTGTGGTGCTGGAAGCCTGTCTTTGGTTTTTGTTCCCTTCAACTTAATTAACCTTTTAAACGGTAGCAAAGTTGCGGCATGGTCCTTTGTGTCTGTGGATTTGTCACCTACGTACAGCTTCTTCACAAGAATTTATGGAGGCACTTGATGGGGTCTTACTTCGTTGGTGGTAACATAAAAGTCTGTAAAGCTATTCACGTGGTGCTACCTTCAGACAAGGATTGTGTCACTTTAATAGTACAATAGCAATAAAGAGAAGGAGAGTGATGTTCCTATTGACTAAAACTCTCTTAGTACAGAAAGTCCAGGGAATTTTATCGAAGAAGGGACAGAACAGGAATCTGCAGAGACTGGTCTGGGATGAAGGGTGTAGTTTAGATCTTACCAAAACTAGAGGAAAAATATGAAAAAGTCAAAGTCATGGTGAGGCCCTTGCTGAGAAGGAAATAGTATACTGGAACTTATACACAGTAGGATGTAGAGAAAAGAAAAAAAGCGTAAGGAATGGAGAAAGACAGGAGTATGCTCAGAGGAGGAGTTGGATAAAAGTGCATGAAGTGCTGAAGAAAATGCATACTAAGGAGTCATTGCACCAAAAAGCAAGTAATAATCTCTCTGGGCGCAGGAGGAACATGACCTCCTACTGCTTGAGGGTGAGGGGCTCTCTTCCCCTTTACTTTAGGCAGATGCTCTTGCCTCCCTTTGAACACACTCCTCGAGTAGTCTGATGCCAGATTACGTGATTGCTCCTCCCAGCACTGCTCTTAGCTAGTGTCCATGCAGCCAGGCTCTGGAAGACCCCGTCCCCTTCCCTCCTTCCCAGAGGCGGCCGTCAGGTGCAATGGGATGTGCGTCCCAGGTGTGCCAAGGCTGAGCCGCTGCTTTGGAACAGCAGCATGGGGTTGCTGCCTGTGTCCGTACACCATGGCGTGAGGGAAATGCTTTGGATCAGCTTCAAATTGAAACGGTGTCACTGAGGCACTGTAGAAGAAGCATCAGTAATTATTTGAGTGCTGCAATTTTTTATTTTCTTTTACAAATGTTTGGGGGTTTTGCAACTGAAAATGTAGTAAACCAACATAAAAAAGCAAATGACAAAACCCAAACCATTGAGTTCATTTAGCATCTTGTTTAGTCTGATCACAGGGGCATCATCTCTAAGGATATTTTGTCCTGTGAATCAGAACTGTGGGCTGCTGTTTTGTGTGTTTGTGCCAGTGATTTTGTGGTAGGCTGGCAGAGTCTCTGGGTTGAAGCAAGTGTTGGTGGCTGGCAGGCATGGCAGCCAGCGTGTCTAAGTGATGCTGGGTATAAAGAGCCCTTGTGCATGCTGAAAACAGGTGAGATTATAAATGTGAAACTGTTGAAACCATCCTTTGCCTTTGAGTTTAAAGAAATTCAGTTTGGTTTAAAAATAGATTCAATACGTACTTTTCCTGCTTTAACACAGCTTGATGTATATAGGATCTTGTAGAAGGCACAGGGGGGTTAGTTTTGGAGCAAAGCATATCACTGGCAGATTTAGCATCGTGTATGTGTGTGCCAAGTTATTCTTAGCACAAGTGGAGCCCAGTCAAAAGACTTCTGGTTTGTGTGTTGTTCTGCTGTATCTTAAACTAATGCTGTGCATAATTGGCATTAGTTAAAGGGAAAATCTAGTGCTGTTTGCTTACATTATGCAAGGTAAAATTGGTGACCAAATTAATAACAACTCATTTTTCAGGCATGGACTGGAAGCCAGTTGCATGGCAGTACTCTATGGGGAAGAAGCAGTCAGCTCAGTTTTTATATTGCACTTGTTAATATTTTCCTTCTTCTTCTATCCTTTATGTTGACATTAATGTTAATTAGTTACTTGCAGCAACCAAAAAGTATTGATGAAAGCCTGCAAACCCAGTGTGCTTTTTTAAAATTAGTTTCCTGCTTAAGCAGATATTTCTCCAGTAATTGACACAAACCAGCCTTAGATGGGGAGGCAGAGGCAAGCTGGTTGTATGATTAATTCACCATGTTCTGTGGTTATTTCATGTTTATAGTAAAAAGATGACTGTAAATATAGGGCCAGATGCTCCACCTGTGTTCTCAGCTGAAGATCTGGCCTGAATAATTTATTAAGGTGCTATCCTTTACATTTTCTTCAACTGGAGGTCTTGCCATAAAATCAGTAGAATTATAAAACCTTCTGCTTGTTTTCCTTTTGTCTTTGTTAAAATAGTGGAACATTATAGACACTGCTAATACTGGTGCAGAATAACAAACTGTACGTGCAAACGCTACATTGTGTATATTGTAATATGGGAAAAATAACCACCCATTTGTAACTCTATTCTCTCAAATGCTTACTAATTGCAGGTGTTGAAGTGACTCATCTCATGTTGTAAGGGCACATTAAAGTGGTGTGGGTTTTGTGTGGTGTCTTTTTTTGTCGGTGGTGTGGTTTTTGGTTTTGGGTGGGGTTTTTTGGGGGTGGGGAGTGGGGGGTGTTTGGGGTTTTTTTAAGATTAATAAATGGGCTCTTTTGTTATCCAGATATCATAGAGATAAGAAAATTGCATCAAATAAGAACTGATCTGCAATAACATCTTCTCTTTGAAGGGATAAGTAGTTACCTGGTGCCAGCCTGGTGGCTTTAGTGTGATCTCCCAAACAGCACGGAAGCTTGTTACTTTAAATACTGACTTTCAAACAGCTAATATTCCCTCCTGTCCTACAGGACAGCTAACCCTCCTGATTTTCCCTCTGTTTTGTTTTCTGATTCTCCTTTTTGTTTAGGAATGTCTAAATATTATAAAAGGTCAGGTGGTTTCTGTCTAAGTAATGGATTGCTCCGGGCTTTAAAAATTATGCCTGTTTATGGCCCTGCCATCTGCAGGAGCAGCAGCCTATCATGAAGTTACTGTATTGATCTGTCACTCGTGCTGTCTTGTCTGTCAAATGAAAAATGGCTTCAACTCATAACCCAGGCCAGAGGTTTTCTTATTGTAAGCCAGACAAAAATGCTATTGATCTTCTTTGCTGAAGTGTTCTTTTCACAGCTTGCCAGCATCAACACACTGTTGTCCTTACTCAGGGCTAATTAGCTAATAATTTAATGCAACTGAGACAGCAGTCTCAGTTTGGTTTAGCAGCAAGGGAATGCGCTGTAACTTCAAAAGTATGGGACCTTCTTAAAGCACGGTCACGATTGCAATGCTTGTCTCAACTTTTACACTCTCACTTTAAGTTTGATTTCCTCTGCACTGAAGAACAAGAGTCTACTTAGACTGAGGTGTGCTGTCACTGTAGGATTCATAGGAAGTGAAACCCAGATGCAGTGTTGGTATCTGTAGCCTGTACAGTGCTCTTGGTCATGCACTTGAGCTTTATGAACGCTTCTTGAGTGAAATCAAATAGTTCATTGAATTAATTGTGGGAACCCTGTGGTTCGTAAGCTACTGACCAGACAGATTCAGTCGTATCTGAGCAGCAGTTGATTATACTTTTTTTGGTTCATTCATTTTGGTGTGGTTTGTTTTTTGTGGGGTTTTTTTGGGGTTTTTTTGGGGTTTTGGGGGTTTTTTGGTTTTGCGTTTTGGTTTTTTTTTTTTTTTTTTTTTTATTGGTAAAACACCAACCAAACAAAAAATCCACTGCTACTTTGTTTTAAATCAAAGTTTCTTAATCCTTCTACTACTATGGAGGCAAGAAGGTTGCAAGGAAATCTGGGCTGGAAGCATGGGAAAGATCTAATCTGCTCACACATGTTGAAAACTTGTAGGAGTCTTCCACGAGTATTTTTGATCTTGTTAATTCGACTATTTGGACAATTAGGTGTATGAATGGAGATTGCTTGCTTCTAGTCAGTAGCTGCATATAAGAAACAATTGGTACAACTTCAGATGGAGGGATGGCTTCATGTTGTTCAGCCCATGTTTGATCTTGTGGGTGGTTCTCTTGGCTTGTCTCATTTTCTTGTGGTGGTAAAAGATACAGCCTGTACAGTGTTTCTTTTAGAATAAACAGTAATAAAGGCTTCTGAAATACAATTATGAGCATTTTGCCAAAAAGAGATGGCAGATGTCATCTAGCAGTTTTCAGCTGTTACATTTTTTTTAAAAAAAGTTGTTGGCCAAAGGCAGCTTCTTTTGTATTCTTTTCCCTGCCAGTGTAGGCCACGTCTTAGTTTATATTTCAGAATTATGTGTAATTCAAGTTGTATCTTTGTTTCCTGTTCCACATTGCTGAGCACAGTGTGAGGCAGGGTGTACAGGAGGCAGAAGAAAACAGATAATCCCTCAGGGAAGTTATTCTTTATTTTTCATACAGTAATTTCTCTGGAGTGTGGGTGCATATGTAAATTTTGTATATGAAAAAGGAGTTTAATCTATGAGGACACTTAAAATTTGCTTGAAATAAGGGAACTTTTAATCTCTGAAAGCATCCCCAAAGAGCAATTAACTATTCTGATGTCCTGATGACTCAACAGATGCTTCTGTAAACTAGAACACATCTGTCAGATTACAGAACTCATATGCCACTATATGTGATTTAAAATGACTGCCCATAAATGGACATATTGTGATAAATATCATACAGATGGCAAGGATGTCCATCTTTTTGATAGTCCTGTAATAACATTTCACAACGTACTATTTGTTGTCACTCTCTGGAGGTGGCTACAGTCATGTGAAATGTCCGTTTCTTCCTTCGTATCTTAGTAAACTTGTTTGGGTTTTTCTGCATCTTTTTGGATCCTTTTCAATGCATGCAGGCTGTTGAGTGGTATTTTTAATAAAACAGTAGAACTAAAGATTTTTCTAAGCCTTTCTGAAGATACCCAGTAGCCAATTCAACTGATTTTAGACTGCACTTCATCTGTCTAGGAAAGAAAGAAAATACATTAGTAGCCCACACGAGCAGCTTATTAGTTCATTTGGTGTGTCCAGTACAGTGATTCAAGACTGATCTAAAATATTTATCCACAATTACCAGTGCAGCACGGTTCAAAGTGCTTCAAAGCTGTGGGTTTGACTGAGAAATTTAAGGAAAATAGCTGCAAATTGATTCTGTATGTAATTAATGAAACATTTCATTCTTATGTAAATATTAAATGCTTGGGTATTTTTTTCCCTTTTTTTCTTTTTCTCTTACTGAGCTTTCCCCTCCCTGACCTCCATTATATGTTTGTTTGTTTTATAGGATGGTGGGTGGGCTGGCATGGGGGCATATTCTCTTGGGAGGAAGAATTAATAGCTGAGTCCTGTGACTCATTCACTGAGCAACAGCTGTTCTCCCTCTAATTCACCCCTCCTCAGATGTCCATCCCACCCCCGGAGAGGAGCTGCCAGAAGGCAATGTTTGCCTCTGCCTCAGTGGTTGAAACTCTCCATCTACTTTCTTAACAAAAATGCATTTTCCTTAACCAAACTACCCCGTGCACGTATAAAGCGGCGGTGTGGATCTGAGCCCCCCGCCAGCTCCACTGCGGGGAGCCTCCTTCTTCTGTGTCAGAGGGACAGGGCAGACAGTCAGTGGCAGCCGTGTCTCAAAGTGTCTGACCAAGATTTTCCAAGGCTCACCTCTCAAGAGTAGTGGCTTTGCCACAGAAGTGCCTGTTTGGAGCCGGGGCTGGATGCTACTGGCTTTAATATGGGTTAAAAGCTTTTGGCACGTTGGAGAGAAAGGGCTTTTGAGGACAGGAGAGAAGGGAGTAGATGTTTATGCGGATATAAGGAGCGAAGTTGGTGAGGCAGGGCTGTGGTTTTTTTAGGGTCTCTCCCTCCCTCTTTCAGTGTCACGGAAAATTAATCCACGTTTCACAAATGCTATCAGTGGAGGAGTTTAAGAACAGCCTGCAGTAAAACTTAGAAGATCCTGAGGCAAACTTCAGCTTGTTTTGAAATAACTGTCTTTCCAGCTCAGATGTCCCCACAGAACAGAAATTGTGCAATGTTGCTGGCTCCTGGCTGCCTCTCCGAGCTGCCGATGACCTCGAGTTTCAGTGTGGGCAGGCTGGCAGGGCTTGGCATGAGGGGACGCCCTGGACTCTGCCCTGCAGCCCTCCAAGGGACCAGAAAACCAGGATCCAGGACTACCAGTTTGGGATTACTTGCATAATGGCTTGTGTGATAGACAGCAAGGAGTGCTCATCTGCTGTGACCAGATGACTTAAAGGGAATATGGGGGGAAGACTGCTTCTAGCTATTAAATCCTAAAATACAACTCTTTCTCTGAGGCATCTGTGCAATTATTCCTTCTGGTGCTTTTTTTTTTTTTTTTTTTCTATTACATTAATATGCATAAAAGGCTTGGATCTCTAAAATTGTGTTTGCCTGCATCTTGGGTCGCGGTGCTGCAACTTTCCTGCCATTTGCTTCCCTGGCACAACAGCAAAGGAGGTGATAGCCCCCACGCCAGACAGTGTGAGGACATAGCTTTGCATGTACGCGCACCTACATGGCGTTTAATCTTACCAAAGGCGATGGTTAGAGTATGATAGTATTCAGTGAGCTGATGTGAAGGCAGTCAAGAAAATGGACTTTGCAGTGGATAGATTTGAACTGGCATGAAATGCCCAGCATCACATTTAAAGAGATACAAGTTCATCCATAGGTTTTGGCACACCTGCTATGTACAGTGGCTAAAACCAATGAATTTAGTGTTTGTAATTTTTAATTAAAGAGTTGACCGGCAGCAATATAGGATGTTAAAATTACTTTTTTTTCTTCCCCTGTTCCACATGCATGAGCTTGTTTATGTTTATGTAGGTCTTTAGCACATGGCTTGAACTGCTTTCTGTTCAAACACCTGTTTACTGGTGAGTTCCATTCTGATTTAAGTAAAAGGGGGGAAATACCCTTATCTCTACTCCCATGAGTGGAAGGTAATGACAGGAAAGGAAATTTGTATATTGATCAAGTTTAAAAGGTTATTAGGCAGGGATGGTAAAAAAATCTACCCCCAATTTCACATTGCTGACTTTTAAACTTTATTTCAGATAGGAGAATGTAGGAGAAGGAGATGGATTATATATGTTTTCTTTAGATACTTAAGTAAGAGCTCTTAGATACTGTTCTTTGGGTTTGAAAATGAATGCGCCTCTGTTTTAAGAAGTTAAACTGGAGGGTTTCTTGCTTTCTGCTGCTACAGATTAGAGCACTCTTTTGTCATCATTACTTGAAGCAAGTGAACAAAGGAAAATTTTTAGCATTTCAGCTAAGTTCTGCAAAAGGGTTTTACTAAATGAGGGATCCAGCTCAAAACTACAGGACAGAAATTGGAGGTACTTTTCACGTGAAAAAGCTATTTAAAAAGTACTTCTTAGCTAAGAAGAAATTGAGAGTTTTTCTTTATTAAACCTGAGCACAAGGTTTTGAAAGTGTTTAAGGCTTTGTAGGTTTTTGTTTTTAAAGTTTTCTTTGAAAACTGCCTTCCCTCACTTTTGTGCTCCCTTTCTGTATATGTATATTGCTATATACGCAACCCAGTTTCATACTGTATTAGCGGAGAACATTTTCTGATCAAGATGAAAAGAAACTTTTTATTAAAAAACAAACCAAACAAACCCCTCCCCCCCAAACCCACAACCAAACAAAAGAACCCCACCACACAAACCAAACCCAAACATTTAGTGTAATGAAGCAAAGTGGACAAGATAACACACTCCACTTGTGAAGGTGGTGGACTAAGTTTCTTTCACCCCAGTATTTTTCCCTTAATGTAGGTTGTGTTGTGATCCATTCCCCACCTCCAATCCCCTTCCCCCAACCCCCCAGCAAAAATAATGTGCATGTATTACATTTAGCTCTAAGCAATTTGCTCTGCTACTGTGCTTAAGTAGTAATGCCATAATTTTTAAAAAATACTGCCAAATACAAGACATTTGTTAGTCTCAGATGATGGCTTAATTTTTAGTATTCCTTGGTGGTTTATATCTTGACATTTCTTATGACCTACAATTAAAATTACTTTAGTGAAGTCTCAACTTATATCCAGATTTCTCAGCGTGGTTGAGTGTCTCCAGGGAGAGCGTTGAACTGCTTGCTAAATCAATTTGTTCTTTCCTCAAAACAGATTAAGTATGTTTTACCACTTTAAATTAAAAAATAAATAATCCCATACGACATGACATAACTGCTACATGTAAAATTAAAAATGCTCTCTGTGCATTTTGAAGGGTAGTAATTTTGATGCCAATGCTGTGCTGATAGTATTCCATTAGAGAGAAAAAGGAATGGTTAAAAACAAGCATGTCTAATCCTGTCTCGCTTTTCTGCTAGTCTTGTTTGAGAATTAAGTTGATGGCACACTACTTGGGTGGGTGCTAACTGCTAGATGTGGCAATAATCTTCTTTAGCAGAGCCTGATACATTCTGCTTCCACTGCATCACCTCCCTGGAGTTAGGATTTTTTTTTTTTTTTTTTTAAAATATATCTTGTTCATGCATACTGCTTTCTTTCCAGGTCAGCCTTCTTCCACCTATTTCTTTAGCAAGATTAGCTGCAGAACTTGCTTGTGACTCACCTGCACCCTTGGTCCATGCTTCAAGTACAGTTTTTGTAGATAACTCTTACCTGCAGTTTACTTTGTATCCAACACACTGGAGAAGCAGAAGGAAATTGGTACATTCTGGTGCTCTGCAAATTTGCAGATGATAATCAGGCAGCTGTACGTAGGGAGAGTCAGATGCACTGGCTATGCCAGAAGCAGCCTTTGTTCCTTCAAACCACTTCCATGGCTGTGCTTGAGTGGATTATTGTTTAAGGCTCTGTAAGTACAGTGAGATATAAGGAAAAGGGAAGGGGAAAAAATTTCTAAAATAGAGCAAAACAAACTAAAAAAAAATGCTGTGGAAATAGATGGCAAACGGTCTCTAATAATGGGATTTTACAAGAGATGTCCAATCTCCAGAGCAATGGAGTTCAGTTTAAGCTAAGATTGATAGTGCTTGTTATCCTATGCCTGTGGGTTGGCAACTCAGTCCTCTGCTATAAAGAGATGCAGTCTGATATGCTGCTGTCTGCTGTGTACTAGGTAGGAGCTGTTACTAAGATGGTCACTTGTGAAATGATAACGAATTGCAAACTTAATTCATTGGCCCCTGGACTGATTTTTGCTATGGCTCGCTGTGGAGCTCTTAGGCTGGAGCAAGCACTGGAGGAGGAGCAGGCTGGCCGGGGTGTGTAGAGCTGTGCCTGGGCTGGCTCCCTTGCGCAGAATAGACACCCCAAATCTTTCTTGTTTCAGTTCAGGCCGAAGCCACCTAACAAGGTGAGCCTGAAAAATCTCCTAGGAGGACTGGTTGCAGTAACAATGTGATGCAGCAGCCACAGGTCTGGTGGCGTGTCTAAGCAGCTGTGGCATTCAGTGCGGTGGCTTTGCCATCGCAGCCCCCTGTGATCTGCCCTGCTCCTGGTTTGGAAACAAACCATGTCGGGAAGTGTTGTACCACAGGAGTTCCAGCCAGGGCTTTGCCTGGAACTTTGGGCATGCAGGAAGCCCCAGTGGGATGCAGGCAGGGGGCTGACACCAGGGCTTACTGGGGCAGGGAGGAGAGTGCGTTGTGGTGCAGTGGTGCCAGGCGAGGAACATGGGTTCAGTGCAATGCGGCCGCTTTCTGTGGCTTTCTGCTGTTTGTGTTTGGGAGGAGCATTCATCCTTTCTGTTCCGTCAGATGAATGCCTGCGTTTTACAGCCACGTGGCTGCTGCATTTTGGTGTGATGTTTGTGTCCTTTTTGGTTCTTGTTTTTAATAAGGCTTATTGAGGACCAAGTCTAGGTGTAGGCAAAGTTGAAAGTTGTCAGTTTGAAGCTGCAGTTCCTCTGTCCTCCTTCCTCCTGCTTCCTTCCCCCCAGATCTTTTCTTTCCAACTTTATTGTCCTTCTTTATCCCATGTCTGCCCAGGAAAGGAGCATGCCAACCTGCTTTGAGCTTAGTCTTTCTTCCTCTCTCCCTATATCGCCCTCCCATCCCCCCATCCCCCACTTAATTTGCATTGCTTACTTTAGCAACATTTTATGCATCTCTTTTATATAAAACTAGCAGACTACTTTTTTTGGCAGAGGACAGCATCCGATTCTCATCAGGCATACGCTCAGTCTTGATTCTGAAGTTGTTTTTTAAATATAAAAAAGCCCAGGTTTCTAAAAACTCCTGAGTTGATAGGGGACTATGATACCTAACAAGGACTGCATATAATATTTAAATTTTCCCGTGTAGCAGATGTACTGTGGTTGACCAATAAGCTCATTGAGGAAGCACAGCACTTTGTGTTCTTCAGTTATGACCCAGTTACAGCCCTGGATAAATGAGAAGTCAGGATTACCCACACTCTGTGGTTTTACAGGAATTTTGAGTTTGAACATATTCTGCAGTTCAAATAAAATACTGCTGGAACTTGGAAATAAATTGTGAAAGTAGAAGAATACCCTGAGGTGCACCTGCCTATGTATTTCCATGGGAAGATTGTACAACATACTTAACTGTCTATCTTTGCAGTATTTCTATTTTCCAAGAATTACTCTGTGTTTTGTATTTGCTATCTCTTCATTTTTGTTCGAGTGTGTAGAGGCCAACTGGTATTTTGCGTATGGAAACTGAAGGTTTTGCTCTTGGTTATCCTTGGAATTCTATTTATTTACACTTCTTTAACTCTGGGACAGGCTGAGTTACAAACAGGGGGATACTCCGGGGATAAGGCTGAGGAAGAGAAGACGTTGGTCTCCAGAAAGATCTATAATAGTCTTGTCTCTAACAAGCTGGTGGCCACCAGGTGGGACCAGGGCATGATGAGAAAGCAGGGGAAGTTGGTTGTGCTTGAACCAAGTGTGTTGCAATGATGCAGCTGAGACTTAGGAGGCCTAAAGATGAACTCTGTGTTGCTTCCCTGTCAGATTTCTTCCAGTTCCCCCCCTTCAGTGTTTCTTATGTGCTTTAAATTTAAGACTTGCTGTGATGCACAGTTTGCTTTGGGTACATATGTTGACCTTTTCCAGTGATTCATCTTGGAAAAATCACTAAAAGCCAGAGCACGATGTTAAAAGAACAATGTTGCAACTGGTATTTTGGGCCTAAGTTGCTAGGTTTGGTGGCAGAGGTTGCAGAGGTGGGGGGCATCCTCTGGGCTGCCCTTAGGAACGCCCCTGAGGGACCACGGCGGCTCCAGACTGGAATGGGGGCACCCCCAGGGACTGCAGCCACCCCAAGCCAGAGCAAGGAGATCCTTGGGGGACGGGGACCAGCGGAGGAAGAATCCAGGTTGCGAGAGGGGAAATTGAGTGAAGCAGCAAGGAGAAATGGAAGGCCAGGCTGGATGGGGCTTTGAGCAGCCTGGTTTAGCAGAAGGTGTCACTGCCCATGGCAGGGGGCTCAGAACTAGATGGTCTTTAAGGTCCCTTCCAACCCAAACCATTCTATGATTCTATAACAAATGAGAAGCGAGGAGAAGCAGAGGCCATTGCACGCACACCACTCAGCCTCCTGTGCTGACTGTCGCCTTGCCAAAGACGTTGGGCCGGGCTGAACACAAGGCTTGGTGGAAACAAGGGAAGTTAGGCACAGGAAGGGTGGGGAGAAAAGGTGTGTTACTGAAGTTGAGCCTTGGGAAGGGGGAGAAGAGTTTTCCTCAGTGTTTGCTGAACTGCCTAGTCTCCTTTTTTTTCCCTCAACTTCTGAAACAGTAATTGAAAGTGCATTAATTGGCAATAAATAAGGTAAAATTAAGTAGAATTCCCTGAGTTGAGATTGCTTTGCCCACAGTGTACAGACAACAAATTTTGGAGATTCTTGTACTACTTTAACAGTTTTTGAGTCTTTGGGGTTCACCTTAATTACCTTTACAGATTTGCTTTTGAACTTTGAAAGTCTAAAGGTGTATACTTTAAAACAAACAGAAAAATCTGAAAGCTGAAATTACATGATGGTGAGATTTTAGAGAGCTGGCTTTAGGAAAAATTTCTGGTATTGCAGGAGACATGATAAAATTGGCGGAGTTGGCAGCCCTGCTGTGTTGTCTCTCCTTCCTTCCTCTCAACTTCTGTGGCCTTCCCTGCCTGGGTTGGTCATCTCCTTCACCGTGTTGATTTTTACAGTGTAATCTACTCAGAGCAAGGGTTTTGTCTATTATGTGCTTGTAATGCACCACACATGCATTACTATAAAAATAATCTAATACGAAGTGCCTGGGATTTCCAGCATCGAGTGGTTTGTAGCCAACAAAGCATTTGGCCAAAAAAACCTGCGTTTTTGTGCTCCCTCTGCTGGATCTGGAAGAGGAGGAGACACTCGCGGCCGGAGCGCTGCCGGTTCCCCGCCTTGCTCCTCCCGGGCTGGCTCCCTTAGCGGGCACCAGCGGCTCTTCGCGGAGAGGCCTGGCTGCTTTCCAGCGTCTGCTCGTGCAGCTGCGTCACGGGACGGGAGCAGAGTATGAGGGTGGAAAGGGCGGCGATTGCGGGACCCAGTTGTGCCACAGCGGGGCCATGGTTTCACACCTGGAGAGGGTGGCTGATGCTGGGTTTAAGGTATTTCCATTTGTCTCCTCTTCCCCACCAATCTATTTTCATTTTCAGGTGTAGCTCGCTACCCCCAAACTATGCCAGTAAGACTATTTTGGGGATCTTCCTAGGAACAGGATGAGAGAACAGATCAGGCTTTAATAAAAAACTACTTTCCGTCCTTGCACCCCCACCCCTCCGAAACTCATTCCAATTCAGAGAAAAACCCTTTGAAGTTTAGTGGCAGAGCTGGGGCTGATGTGAGGGCACGGGAACAGTCTGGGGTGTCATTGGGGGAGATGGTACAGTCCCTGAGCAGGTTGTGTGGTAAAACAGGGGAGCAGATGCTGTTGGGGACAGTGCCAGTGTCCTTCGAATAAGCTTGGACCTGATGTGCGAAAGGGGTGGGCGGTCTGTAATGTGAATTCACAGAAGTGTTAATGGGACAGCCCTTTTAAGAGGTGCTTTATAAAACAAAGTCAGAATTGTGGTGCCAGTTTTACAGATAGGCAGAACTAAAGCAGAAGAGGGGAGCGAAGCGTTGGCTTCGTGTTTTGCAGCAGTGCAGCTTAAGCAGCCTCTGTCCCTACCCTCTGCCATCACGGCTGATCACTCCTGCCTTGTGCCCATTCCGTGTTGTGTTGGCACAGCTGTTTACGAGCCAACATGCCGAAGGAAATTAGTTCCTCTGATCCAGCTAACGATGCAGCTGCACAAATGCAGGGTTGGAAGGAAGCGACCGGGAGAGAGAAGTGAGAGGTAAAGTTTAAGCTGCCAAGTAAAAGCTGCAGCCTGGTTTGCCAAATTCCCATCCCACCACGCTTGGAGTGGTACCCAGCTCCTGGGGCAGACAGAACAAAAGTTTATCCATTGGGGGAGCAAACGTAGAAGCTGAATAAATAGCTCATTCTAACTTCATTGAAGACCCAGTCTGCATTAGCTGAGAAAGTCATGTTAACACATACTAAATCTGAATCAATTAACATGTCTTCCTGGCTTGTATAAGCAGAAAAAAAGCACTAGGGAAAACTTCTGGATGATAATAAATATGTTCTAGGGGAAAACATTCACAGTTCAATGAGTCCTTAAAAGCCAATCATTCAGCCCAGGTGCCCATCAACATGTAACTTCTCTAAAATTGCCATTTGTTGTAGGACAAGAAAACAGCAGAGTTCCTGTCTGAAGGAGACAGTCCCTGAGTGGCACTGTATGGGTTGGGGTGGGATGA
Source organism: Podiceps cristatus (assembly GCA_000699545.1). Lineage (NCBI taxonomy): Eukaryota > Metazoa > Chordata > Aves > Podicipediformes > Podicipedidae > Podiceps > Podiceps cristatus. Next base: position 21,138 of record JMFS01032098.1, read on the forward strand.
CTGTTTCTAACATATGGTTTTCAGACATGCTTTTATTCGCTGTGAATTGTCAGCAAACAGAGTAAATACAAATGCAAGAATAAATATTGAATGTGACTAAGAAGCTATTTGTAGTAACTTGAGGCTTTTCTGCTGCATTTTTTCAGTCACCGGTGATTTTTGCATCATATGAGTTGTTACGGAAGTGTCTGCTCCCACAGTTGGTCCCAGGGGAGGAACCTGGACTGGCCATCAAGTGTGTGCCTTATTTTTTTCCATAATACTTGCTTTTTCATGTCTGATGGAAAATTCTTTCCCATTAAAGTTATTTGGAAGTTAGTTAGAAGCAAAATGTAGTCAGCATGTTCCTTTCTTCAGTATTTGCTGAGTTTTGGAGCCTAGTAGTATAAGGCTGTAAGGACACCTTGTCTGCCTGCTGAAACAGAATGTAACAAAATACATGCTGCCTGTAAACATTCCCCTGCCTCCCTGCAGTCCGTCTTTATAATTAAAAAGCTTTTCCTAGAAGTCGAAGTGCTGTGCCAACGTAATCCATAAACTTGCTTTGTTTTGCTGCAGACAGGATGGTGGTTTTAAGGTATTTTGGCATATTCACTTAAGTGGAGTTTGGGGGTTGGTTTACTTTTTTTAATGGCGCTTAGCTTGCAACAGTCAGCGAGTACCCTTTATGAACAGAATAAAAGAGACTTCAGCATGACCTTTAACAGAAAACAAAACAAAACAAATAAAAACCACCAAACCATTTGGCTCAGGAAATTTTGATACAAACCTCAACAGGATTCTTATGCTCATTTCCTCATCTCATTGTTAAAGGCAAGAAAACCCATAAGACTTAAACTGCTGATGTGAGTCTCAAAAGCTTAGGAGTGGCAGAGCTGGCCTGGAACCCCAACACAGCCTCAGATGTGGTCTTCCAGGCTTGGTCCTGGAACTCCTAAATGCTCTTCATTCATTTCAGGTCTGTTCAGTGAGCTACTTCAAATATGCCTGTGTTATGCAGGGGAATGGAAGCTTAGTGTGTCTGTTTTTATTGCAGGAAAATGGATCTTGTTATGTGAGGGCGTTGAGGAAGCAGTCTCCAGCTACTGAGAGGAAGAAAGGCCGGTGGGAAATATTCAGGTAAGAAAGTGTTATGGGCCATCAGGTGGTAAAAACTTGTGGGCCTTCAGTCTTCTTCCAGGTGCTGCATCATGTTTTATGCTTTAATGGCTGATCTGGTCACTATCAAAGTTTATTTGTTGTTTTAAGAAGCAGTCCTGTTTGGTCAATTGATTGCCACAACGAAACACTGCAAGCAAAGCCCTCAGCATAAGCATTCCTTGGGCTATCCTTGGTACAATATTGATCCTGATATAGAATACAAACAAATTACTCATTGCATGAGCCATTCGAGCTATAAAACAGAGCAATAATATGTTCTACTTGCTCTCAGTAAATGTGCATTTATAATAAACAAAGTAGAAATCCCTGAGTAAAAATGAAGAGTAGTTTCAATAATGTGTTCAATAGCTCACGTCCAGCTGTTGTACAGAATTAAAAAAACAGAGTGGGTACTCCAGGGTTTCTGTTGGCCCCCTTTTAAGAAAAATAATCTTTGCAAACATGTTCTATTGCTGCTTTTGCTTTTTTTGGTGGGGTGTGGGTAGGGTTTTTTTGTGTTTTGGTTTGTGGGGTTTTTTGTGTTTTGGTTTGCCTGTCACCACTGAGGGTACATGCATGATAACTGAACTCATTTCCAAAAGGAAAAAAAGTTAACGATCATCAGAACATAGGGTGGTTTTTTTGTTGTGTGTGTTTGTTGGTTTGGTTTGGTTTGGTTTTTTTTTTTAAACTGGTCTACCATGCTCGTATAATCCCTCTCCCCCTCATCCATATTTTCAGTGCTGCATTTTGATGAGCTACAGACAGTGGACCTGAAGGCATTTCTTGATGAACATTTCTGTCTGCTCTCAGCCTTGAAAAACTCAACCTTTTCAAGAGCTATACGGGAGAAAAATGTATAAAACTAATACTCATAGGCTGAAAGAGAGGGGAGAGGAAAGACTAAAGTGTAAAACTTGCTTCCAGCAGAAATGCCATTCCTCTTTTACCTCTGATAATTAGAAGCATTTCTGACGTGGCTACAAAAGCAAGTTAGTGGTGTGTGCCTGCCAATTGCTGTGCTTTTTTACTGCAGGACTGTTTTCCTTTTTGTATGGTGATGCTTGCCTCTATTTTGTTTTAAGACAAAACACAAACTTCAGCTGATACTCAACTATTACATTATGATTCACCAATACTCCTGCATTTTAAATGATTACTTCCAAGTACTTACACACGATGGTTTGTTAAAATAGAAGGTGATTGTTCAAGTTCACATTTTGAGTACTTTTTCATAATGTTTAGCAAGGCTCATGTGCATAAATCCTTTTATTAATAGTTCTAACTAAAATCTTAATTGGAAGACTAGAAGGAAGAGATGTTTTAACTGTGCCATAATTTTTGCCAGGAAAAGATATTGACTATATTAAGAAATATAACAGATTAGATTGCAACTCTAATTAAAGATTTGGAGGACATTGCAAACAGTTTCAGTGGTGCCTTAAAGAGTACACTGTATTTTATGCCCCCTGAATATAGGTCTAAAACTTTGGTCTTTTATTATAAAAATAACATGCAGGCATAGAAATGCAGCAAACAATTAAAAACAAAACAAACAAACAAAAAACCCTACACCAAAAAACACCCTGTTTTAAAACTCTTCCTGAAAATTTCCTGGAGATTTCCCTGAGCTTGGATCCTGGTTTGAAAAAATAAAAATCACTTTTCTGTTCCGTGAAAAAACTAGGGAAGTAAGTTCCTTACTGTGCCTTTGAGTCATGTGGCCTCGCTGCTGTAGAGCTGGAATGTTTGCCATGGTATTTCCGGAGGCTTCATAAACAGCCAGAAAGAAGAGGAGAAGATACTATTTTTTCCTAAGTTGTTATATCCCCCCCCCCTTTTTTTTTTTCTTCTTTTCATTGGCAGCCTAAATTCATTACACTTTAGGTGTAGTTTTTTTAGGCATTCAGAAGAGTTTTTATCTGATCAGCCCAAGGAATTTTAAGAATTCATCTGCTTTTTTAAAGAAAAAAAGTTAAAAGATATTTGGCAGTTTAATTGATGAATTTGTCTTGAATTATTTCTTTCTTAATGTAATACCTGGCAACCTACATATGCAGCCTAACTCCCCTATTTAGATGGTCTTAATGGTTTACTTTTGGCATGTGTTGCTGTGAGTGGCATTCAATAATTTGACTTGATAGCTCTCATCTTGCAAGGAAGAGTAATGCAAACAAAAGATGTGCACTCAAAGAGGGTTACAGTGAAGAGCCATTTCCTAAGTCCTGCTGCAGCGGTGTAGAGTCCCCAGGTCAAATCAGAAAAGCATGGTATTAGTTCTGGCTCCTGGGATGTGAGGGTTAAGACTATGCAAACCTCTAACTGTAGGAATAGCGCATGCTCCTTTTGAGACTTTGCAAATGCCAGCTGAAACTGGGATTGTGAGGACCTCCGTGTTAGTCTGTAATGTCATGGATATGTTCTGTTTTAGTGGCAAGGCAGGCTGAAGGAGACCCTGCAGTCCCTCTTACATCCCTGGGCTGGCAGAGATGCGTCTTCTCCTCCCACTCCCTTCCCCTTCCCGCTGAGCTGAGCTGCCAGTTCAACAAGGGCAGAGAACCGATCTGTTGTAAAAATAACTCAGCAAAAATGGGGGGCAGAGAATGAATGGACTATTTTTAGCTTAACCAACTCTGTTTGCTGTGCGGTACCATAAAGCTGTCCTAACGCTACCAGGAGGGCTGGGGAGAGGACAGTGCAAGGGGAGCTGGTAACAAGCAGCCAGAGGTAGGAACTGCTTGTGGTCCAGCTTTGCTGCTGTGAAAAATCACCGCAGCAACTTGGCTGTATATTCCATGAGGCTATTCAGGGAAGTCAGGCTAGTCAGTGGAAGGTTTATAACTGTATCAAGATGGGCTTGTTGCTGAGTTAGATTATTAATTACATCAGAAGTTAGAATTGGAATACTGAGGAAGAGCCTTGGTAGATCTGGAATTGAGCAAGAGCTTGGGTTCTGCACATTGACAGGGCTTCCTCGCTCCTTCCTCCTCTTTCCTACCAAACTTTCTGAAGCCCATCTTTAAGTGTGACTAATTATTTAATGATGTTCTCCTAGTGTGGAAGTGTAGCATTATTTACTTTAATAAAGACTTACATATTTTATAGAAATAAAATATGTAATGGATAGTTGCCACAGGTGCCATATTGTTTGACTCTGGTACCCCTGCACACCTATGTGGACACAGCAACACGTTGGACGACAGATGGAGGGCAAGAGGGAAGAGGAAGAAAATCATGAATAGAATAGCTGAGAAGATCTTGGAATAGGAAGAATAAAGCAAAGACACAACAGGAAAAAAGGCTGGAGATTTTAGGAGGGGAATTGTGCTTCCCAAAACCAGCTTTATCAACAGAAATAGATGTAAGAAACTATGGGCATCTTCCTGTCTAAAAGAAGATGGGAAGAAGCAGTTGAGGTGGTGGTAGTGGTAATTGTGGAACTGCTTCCATGCTGTAGGGGTAGGCAGACAGGGTACAGCAATTGCTGTCGTCTAGGCCACTGATGTTTGAGTCATGTCTTCTGTTTGCATTTCTGCAATTTTGTATCTGTAAAGCTGAGTTGAGGCATGCTTTGTGGCTGAAGGTAGCCAGCTGAACTAGTAATGTTCCCACTGTTTGGGTGCTCTGCCTCTTGTCATTTCAGTATTGGGGTGAGCACTGGTGTCCTTCCCACCCCACCCCCCCCTTGCCGCTTGCCCCTAGTTCTTGGTAGAAAACTCTTGGATCCTGAGACATAAAACACATACTATGATAATTGGTTGAAGTCTTATGGATTGATCTTGTCTAGAATGGTGGTACCTATTGGTCTGTAGCTAGAGCAGTCAGCTGAGAGGGAATGGTATGGAGCTAAGTAGTCCTGAAGCTCTTGGACTGCCATATGTGGGGAAAAACATGCTGTTTCAAACAGCAGCTTAAATATAAATGCTCTAGTATTTATAAGTCATCTTTTGTAGGAGTAAGCTGTGATCCAAAGGCAAACTGTGTTTTAAGGTGAGCATTATCTGCTTGTATATGTTTGTTATTTTTCCCCAAGTGCACACATAAAAATGTGGAGAAATACCCAAGAAATCTTGTACAGTATAACTGAGTGAAACATTGGTAACTTCTTACCTGAGTTGTCTTCAGTGCTGTGCTTTTTAGTAAAGTGCCTTTAGTAAAGCACCTTAAGTTTCAGGTGAAAAAAGGGACACAAATCCACCTCTTCAGGGAGCAGAAATAATATACCAGAGCTTCCTTCTTTTGGAGATGTTCCAGTGTTTTATCTTGTTAGTTTATTTCACTGGTTTGTAGTTTCTGGGCCTTTATGAGAGTGTACAAAGACTTTTTACAGTTAATTTTACAATGATAAAATGTATATCTCAATAATACCTTCCATGCTATTTGGCTTTGCTCCTTGCCGCCTAAGACTTCCCAAGCCTTTATAAAGGAAACTTTGTTCAGGCAGGCCAACAGGAATCATGGTTGAAACTTATTCTCAAAAGTTCCATGTTCTTAATTGCCTTTGACAGTGGTCGGAAAAATGTCACTTCAGCATAGAGAAAAGCAACCAAAATAATTTATATTTTATAATGAAGGATTCTCTATCTGGATGAATTGATACTGGCAGGCCAGTATTGGTTAAAAAATAGAAGAACCATCTGCAGACACATTGCAGTTTATCCTGGTTTTATTTTGTCTAAACAAAAAGGGATGTACACATACCAAGTGCAAACAGACCTTCTAGTCTGAGGTACTTCCTTTGGCAGATGGTTTGTGTGCGGTGTTTTTTTGGTGTTGTGTGTTTTTGTGTGGTGTTTTTATTGTGTGGTGTTTTTTAATTTTTTTTCAATTTTTATTTTTTAATAGTATTACTTTAAAGGGAGACAAAATGGAATCGGTATTCAAGTCTTCTGTTTATGATGTGACTGCATGGGAGATTGCTGTGTTCTGTACTAAATCTATGGTGATATGTACAGGATTCTTACAGCCTTTTAAAGGATACTTGCTTGCATTTCTCTGTACAAAGTATTTCCAAAAGAAATAATAGGCTGAATATTTATTTTTGTTCAATAGGAAGTATTTGTAGCTAACTGGCAAATATTTTACTTCTCAAGGGCAACAAAGTTGGTGAAGGGCCTAGAGCAGAAGCCTTATGAGGAGCAGCTGAGGGAGCTGGGGTGGTTTAGTCTGGAGAAGAGGAGGCTGAGGGGAGACCTTATTGCTCTCTACAGCTACCTGAAAGGAGGTTGTAGCGAGGTGGGGGTCGGTCTCTTCTCCCTAGTAACAAGTGATAGAACGAGAGGAAACGGCCTCAAGCTGCGCCAGGGGAGGTTTAGGTTAGATATTAGGAAAAACTTCTTCACCAAAAGGGTGGTCAGGCATTGGAACAGGCTGCCCAGGGAAGTGGTTGAGTCTCCATCCCTGAAGGTATTTAAAGAACGGATAGATGCGGTGCTTGAGGGCGTGGTATAGATGGACTTGGCAGTGATGGGTTAATGGTTGGACTTGATGACCTTAAGGGTCTTTTCCAACCTTGATAATTCTATGATTCTATGCCCTCCCTTTTCCCCTTAATTTTATCTCCTCAGTGTTTTCTTCCAACTATTAGAAATGTCTTTTTCTATGGTGTTTTAGATCAGCTGCTTTAGAAGCCAAGAATTTTTATCTTTTTGCTGAAAGCACATGTAAGTAAAGGGACTGAATTGTTAATTTGACTTGTATAGCATAAATATATATATTAGATATATTTTAGATTTATTAGCTATGTGTAACTTGAGATCTTGTTTCAGAATTGAGTCTGTTAATAGTTAACGATTATATAATACATGTATTTTTAAATGACTGACAAATTTTAAATAAGGTTAAATTAGCCAGTAATAATAATACTGTTGTAGATTTTTAAAAATATGTTTCATATTGAAATGTATTTAACTAAATTCCTCTACTTAATCTTGTTGAAGTTGGAAAATTCAAGGTACAACTGGGTGTTTTTAGACATTATATTAGGCCTTGATATTTCTGATAGCATAGCTTTTTTTCAGGCCTTCAAGTGGGAAAATAGAGAAATTTATTTCCTTTTCGAGACAAAAGAACAATGCAAGTGTAATCTCAGCTCTCAGTTTTTCTTTTGTCTATGGCTAAATCCATCTCTTAACCTGGTATGATTAATCTAGTTTGATTTGTTCATGTTTTTAGAAGTTTATGAAAGGACAGGGAAAAGGGAGGAAAAATATTCCTTTGAAGCACACCTATCAGTGATTCAAATGCTGCCTGGAATCATAAAGATATGTGTGACTGAGATCTGCATTATCAGAATGCGTGAAATACTGTGTGGAATGCCAGCAGGTATATAGCTTCAACTGATGAGCAGGACCAAGTATTATAACTAGTTGTACTCTGCTGAGAAGGTATAGTCTGTACCACAGATCAAACTAAGACTTTCCAAAGAAAAGATTTTGGGCTAGTAGGTTGTGGAAAACCTCTATATGAGACAGTGTAATCTAAAATCTCACAAGTGAAAATAAACCTAATTCAGCTGCAGAATGTGAATATGCAAAGGAGTGTCTGCAACACTGTGTGAGTCCCTTCTCTCACTTACTTATACCTGCCCCATACAGTGGAAGGCTCAAACAACTGAAAACTAAATATACTGCTTTACAATTAGAGTGGGAATAAGAAAATGGGCATGACTACCAGCTTTCAAAGATCCTAAGTGTTTGCCACTGCAACAGGCTGGTGGCAGAGAGCTCAACAATATAATTACATGTTGAATATGAAGGTGTTTCCTTTTGTTGCCTTTGAATGAGCCACTTGTTTAATTTAATGGATTTCCTCTTGCTCAAGTGCTGTCTTACTGGGTGGGCAGAAGCTCACTGACTTCTGTAGGCTATTTTCTGTTTAATATAGTTCAGCAATGACCCGTTTTATTACTATCCTTTTAAATGTAAACTTTCACAGTGTCTTCAGGAGCTCTCCTTAAAACATGCTAATTTTTTTTCCCCATGATGATTTTCATTGCTGCTGTTTCATTTCTGTCTCGTTTTGCTCTGAATCCATTACGTTTCTCTTACAAACTAGTGCCAACCACTAGATTATTGCTTCTCCTTTAATAGAAACAATGGCATCAGAGGATTGCTGTTTTCTCAGGTCCCCGTTTGATAACAGGTATTTCCTTCTCTGAGCACATTCCTCTTTTGGACTCTCGTCAAACATCCACCAAACGGGGTGGATTCTTCATTGGTTGGTGGGATAGATAGCTGCCCATGCAGAGCCCGTTTAACATCTACTGTATGGTAATGTGGGGTTTCTTTGGTCATTATTGCCCTGGAGCAGATAGAAGCTGAGAAGCTAGAGGTGGAGTGCTCTTTATCAGTTGGTAGAGTCTTGCAGTACTTTGCCCTGCTCTTCCCTCACCCCTTTGGCGTTTCTGCTGCCTCTCTCCTGTCTGGTGCATAATGCTTGCCTGGTGCCTTTTTTCTCATGCTGCCTCTGAAGTTCTTACCTGGAGACCTCGTTCCCTCCATCTGCTTGCAGACCTCAGGTCCTGTTGGTTTGCAGTCAGAGAATTTGGGGAGCTCGTGTAGAGGGAAACAAATAGCTCTTGCAGTAGAGGGGTATACCCCGAGAGAACATGTACCTCCACTGTGTCTCCTGGGCAGACATGAGCTTGATCTGCTCAGCTTCAGTGGGCTGCATGCTGTGTGGAACCAAACCAGAAGCCCCGTATCCATCGTTAGCATGGTGTTGAGCTTGAGCTAATAAGCTCAGTCTCTTGGCAGGATGTGTTAGATCAGGCTTACTGCTGTGCTAATTGTGCTTACACAGCTTCCAGTTTGGAGCTGGCTTATTTACAGCTGGCTTGGATGGTGGCCAAGAAGGCTTGCCCCTGCCTGCAGTGTGCCGTGTAGACATACACACATCCAGCACTTGAAAGTGTCTGTCAATAGCAGGAAATTACATTCAGAGGGAGGGAGTAAGATCTTTGGCCTGGCTGCAAGCGTAAACAAGGACCATGTTAATGAATGAGTAAGTAGGTAAGTCTTCATGAGAAGGATTGATTATTCCAAATGGAGACTCGCTACCACAAGTTGTTTTCAGCCCCTATATTTGGCCCCATCTTGTTCCTCATTTACCACTGGGGTTTTTTCGGTGGTGGTGTTTTTGTTTGTTTGGGGTTTTGTTTTTGTGTTTGTTGGTTTTGTTTTACAGTATTCCTTGGGAAAGTTTCCCAGACTTAAGAAAATTCATTGTAGAAGTGAGCATCTTGGTATTTTAACCGGGAAACAAACTAATGTAAACGCAAGGTAAAAAATGGGCAAAATTTCAGAGGGGAGAAATTTGCCTTTACAATTAGCTCATCCCCTGTTTTTGTCTTCCCTTACTTTATATGTTAGCAAATTAGTTTCTACATTATAGTGTCTACAATATAGTGTCAAGGATCTGCCCATCTTAGTGTTAAGTGCTGTAGCTACTTAAAGGCACAAAATACTCACTAGTAACAGGAATTGTATAGGAAGAAGAAACCCAGCACTGTAAAAAGCTGAAGTTTGTTTATTTAGGTTTGGAAAACTAGAGCTCAGAATGACTTGAAAGCCACATCCTCAGCTGGCATAGGTTGCTTTCATCTGTTACCAACAGTTATGTTATGTATTTCAGCAAGAAGTTGTCCTCTCAAATATTGAGAAATCTTCTGTCTGGAGGAGTGTGGTGGTGGATGGGAATATATGAGTGTGTATGTATATAAATACAGAGAAAAACAGATTAGTCTCTTTTATTGTGAAATAATAAAATGATTCATCAGCCACATCACTATAAGCTCTCTTAATATTTGAGCCCATTTTTCTCAAATTACTTTCTTGGTCACAAACATCCATGCATCGCTGCATTAATAGCCTTGACAGTTGAGAGGCCACTTCTCCATTTGAGCAAGCCTCAAAGAGACAGTACCAACCTTTTAGTTCTACAATCATTGTTATTAAAACAACCAGGGGAATGTGTGTCTGCAAAGACAGAGTTGAATAATGATTTAGCTCCCAGAATTAATTTGAAATTTCAGCAGCACTAAGTAATATTTTAGTGGCAGTGTAATCCTGTACATTACGCATTAAGCCTGCAGACTGCATTGCCAGTGGAAGAACCTTGCAGTATTTAAATGACACTGTAACACTGCGGTATTATATTCAGGACATTAGGGGGCATTTTACAGGATTGAAGTTATCTGGCAGAATGTCAAGGGTGAATCGTATAATCTCTGTTTCTTTGTTTCTCCAAATATGTAGAGTAGGGTTTAAAAAAACAAAAAACCCAAAAAAACAAAGCAATTGTACCTAACCCACCAGTGTTCCTTCTCTGTCTCAGCCCACTGTATCACTTGTGCACCGCTTGCACTGTTACCCACTGTAAAAGGGGTTAATGGCTCAAATGGCTGATGATGTAAGTGGAGAAAAGACTGTACTGAGGGTTGTTCTCCGCCCCCATGAATCAGAGAAACTGATAGATATGCATAAACCCAAGTATTTGGCTTTTGTGGCAGTTTTCAGCAGGTTCCAGAATGATGGGAAGTGGTGAGCCCCAAGATGAGTGTTTTACAGAGCAAATCCCTAACACTAACCTTCTGAACAGGCAGGGGCACTCTTGCAATGGAATGTACCAAGGGAGATGGGCATCTCTCTCCCCTTTGTGCCTTAGAAATTCCTTCTAAATTCATGTGTGTGGCCCATCATAACGATTGTGATACCTCTTTTCAAACGAACTCATCATTCAGACAGCTCTGGTTGAATTTGGAGAGAGAGATTAGGCTGTGAAAAGCATGTGTTCTCAGCAGCTTATTGCTGCCTCTGGCAGAAGTTACTGCCATTCAGATCTGCTAGCTAGCTAGTTCACATGATTATTCTGTGCACCATTAGAGACAAACTGAGCTGGGTTAGTTTAAACATGCAGATAGTAGCTTTGAATCATTCTTTCTGCAAGAAACAGATAATCATTGCAGAAGTAGCCTAGCTGGCTGATAGGCAGTAAGTTTCACCATGTGGATCTTCTCTTATCTTTCCTTCACTGATTTAAAACCAAACCAAACCAAAACCACAAACACAAAAACCAACAACAACACAAAACCCCCCACCAAACAGTGAAGGCAGGTGAAGTGGAAGTGATGTCTGACTTCCAGTGGTGGGAATGGCAATGGTGACATGCTGGTTGGTCAGGGGTTGACAAACACTTCAACCAACAGTGGCCGTCATGTGAACCAGGACACATGGCTATGCCATTTCTGTGCTCAAAGCAGTTGAGGGGAGAACCCCAACAACAGATGGCTTATTTGAAGAGTTTGTTTTCCTCTGGCCTAGAATATGGGCCAAGTTCCCATATGGTAATTCCTGTTTTCTTCTTGCTGCACTCCATGTGATGGGAAATTCTTAGAAAAGTCTCAGGGACAAGAGGTGTGTTTGGCTGCTGCATGCCAGTGCTTGAAAGGAGTGTTGAGGGTACTAGAAGTTATTTTTACAGGTCTTCTTTCCAAAAATAGCCTTAACTACTTACTAGGGAATGGTGCAAGACTCATTTGCAGAGAAGCATTGTCTGTGTGAATGGGAGAGTTGCCTTATTTGGCAGACCTGCTGCCATAGCGGGTTGTGGAGGCAGATCAGCAGGTTGAACATGGCTATGGACAACAGGTCTATGAACAGACACCAATGGGAGCATATGTTCTCACTAATGTCCGACTGTGGATGCTGTAGAGTTAAGGCAATAAAGTACAGATAATGGCTGCGCTTACCTACCCTGCCTGTATAGTCTCTTCTGCTGTCATCTCTTCTGCTGTCATCCTTAGAGGCAGAATACTGAGCTAGATGGATGAGTGGATTAACCCAGTATGGCATGTCTTCTGTTCCTACTGCTTTCAGGTGTATAACAGTACTTGTAACTTAAAATACTGTGTGAATAATATTTTATCAAGAACAGCAGAGGCATAGGGTGTTCTTTGGTCTTCTACTTTTTTTTTTTTTTTTTACATGAGAAAAGACTAAACTTTTATGTTAATATTTTTGTGGATTTTATATACCCTACTTTCACAGAGGATAAAATTTCAGTTTAGATTGTGAGGACTGCGCTCTCTTATTCTTGATGTTGCTAGCTTTTGTCTTAAAATGTACAGCAGGAAGCTAGTTCTGCCCCGCTATTTCTGTGGGGTGTTTTTTCATGTTAAAGGCAGTGGGCTGAAAAATATCCATGGATAAAGAACTCTCTGGAGTGGGTTTCTACTAGTCTGTGCAGTTAGCAATTACTCTTAGCTGTCATTTTAAAGTAAAAATAGAAAATGTAAAATATTGATTACATATGCAAGTACAAGAAATGTAACATCTGTATACTAGTTCTCCAGAAGCTTGCAGATAAAAACAGATTTAAATCACATTTTTCCTTCTAGTGTAGCACAAGAAGTAATAGTTTTGCTCTTGAGGAAGTATGTTTCAATCCATAAGGCTATGAGCTCGTGGAAAGAGCTAGCTTTATTCCAGCTATTATCGTTAAACATAAGTAACACTGGAAATCATCTGGGACTCCTTTTCCTAAATAAAGGACATGCACTTGTTATCTTGGCGCAGTAGTGAGCAATACCATGAAGTTCAGGATGGGAGAGATCTTCGTTTATCAAATGCATACTGTATGCCAGGTATTTACTGTAGTCTCTGCACACTAAACAGTGGCCTGGTGCTGAGTGTTACTATGCCACTTGTACTGCCTTTTCAATGTATTTGCTGAGGCTCCAACACTTTTTTGCACTAAAGTTTAGGTAATTCAGCATCTGCCTTTCTCAACTGAAATAATTGTGCTGCTCTCACTGGTGGTACGTAGCTAATGCCTGTTTTCCTCCCAGCTCATTGAAGGCAAACATCTGGAGTACAGGCTTCACTGTCTTTGGCCATTGCATCTACTGTGAGTTTTTGGATGCAATCAGTTTGAACCATTGCCAGCTATGGCTTGGGTCCAGAAACTCGTCAAACCAACTTACGCCTCTAGCTTCTTATATGGACTGGTCAGGGAGATATGAAGATTGTAGGACAATCCACATTATCTTATGAGATGATGTGTATATAATAAGCTCTGAATAATTACACAATAAAGTAATCATCCAGCAAATTATTATGTTCCACAGTAGGAAACCTCAATAATAGGTCTGCAATAAATAGAACTTTTCATTTAATAGTCATTGTCAAAGGGCTTTTTAAGTATTAGCAGTGTTTATCTGAAGTTGAAGTGATGCCAGGTTCACTTTCTAGTTCTTTGTAGAATGATGAATTGAAGGTATTTTCAAAATAGGGTCTGCTGTGGAGGTTCATTTCATTGTTTATTCCTTTCCTCCACAGTGTGGTGCAGGATTGTAGATATTAGTCTCAAATTATGCGTTATTAAAGATTTTGAGTAATGTGTAGCTACTCTGCTTCTTAACCTGATGACATTATTTATACACGAAACTGGGGAATCGACCAAGTGTGCTCATTTTGTTGCATAAAGGTAGCTGGACTTTTGTGAATAGTTTAGTGGATTGGATTCAGTTTTGATATTGGATAATAGTATACCTGTGACAGCGTTTCTGAGAAAGTTTTGCCTTTGTCTTCTGTAGCTGGTAAATATATTTCTTTGGATATAAGTATATGCAAACCCATTACTTGTAACATGAACGTATTATGCAAGCTACCAGAATGGTAGTATTTGGAGATGCAATGTCCTCTGATGGAGATGCTGTACTTCGTACTATGTCTGCTTTCTTAGTTTTGCAAGCTTGCAGTTGATTTTTTTTTTTTTTTTGGCAATGTGCATGCACACGTACACATGCAAAGCGCATTGTCAGCCTGAAGCTTCAGGCTAAATGTGTGAGCCCGGGTGTCATATTTCTAATGCCCTTTGCATGAAATGTGAAATAATTGCTCAAGTGTAGAAACTGTATGTATGTTTATGAAACATGAAGTACAGGCACAGTCTGTGATTTTAAGTGTCTTATGAAAATCTGCGTATGGTAAGGCCACGCTATCTTCAAAACAAACTTTTCATATGCTTGAACTTTGGACATCTCAGTCTTTAAGAGTGGAGTGAATGACAGCATACCTTAAATACCTCTGTATGTGTTTATATTTAGTAGGTGTAAAACCACTTTCACTGAGCTAACTTACTGCAAAGGAGAAACATCTGCTGAATTCATTTGCATGAAGTAGATGGTTCTTTTATGTTTCTGTGTTGTGAAATGGTGGCCTCCCATCCAAGAGAAGAAACATATGTACAGGTATAGTGATCTCTTAAATAAATGAAAAAGTGAATTGTGGGTAAATAAACATGAGTGGCAAAGAGATAATAGAGGGAGAGCAGAAAGCACTCATAGACAAAGAACAGTGGACGGTGCCTTCCCTCTCCATCATGGTCCCAAGCCCCTAGAAGAATCAAAGGCTTCTTTCTTACTGGAGAGACAAAGAAGATAGAGTTCAAAAATAGCTTTGGGTCAAAAAAAGAGGAAGGAGAAGGAGATCGTGTAGTCACTGGGATGAGTAACTTCAGATAATGTTTGAGTATCTGAGATGTCATTGAGAGAGCTGCTGCTTTTAGGAAGAGGCCTGCCTTAGCTTATATTTTCAGTGTAGAGCCACATGAAATCAATACCTGAAATAGGCTGCTCCAGGTGCAGGTTGTCATTATACCCTATTTACCACTCTCTATTGATCCTGGTTTTCTGTGTGTGTGATACTGGTACTTCTGAGGCTGCATGCCTTAGTTGTCTTGTGGCAATAAGCCAAGCCATTCTATAAATCCTTCCTCTAATGAATTACGGAGGAAAAAACCTGTCCTGTACCTTAACTGGTTCAGACTTTTAGGAGGACAGTGAAGGGTCTTGTGTAATTTAACCCTCGTACTTGTCCTCAACTGTGTTCTCACTTACAAAGGTATAAATTGGTGTGAATGCTGAGCATAACGCTCTAATCCTTAATAGCAATGTATCATCTTGAAGTCATGACTGAACTTTTTGTTAATGCACAAATACAAGAGATATCAAGTGAAACTGTACAGGAAATGGAAGACAGACAAGTTTTTCTAATAGTAAAGGTTGTTTTGACTAAAAAAATTGGTTTGGAAATACAGCTCTATCAGTTTTACTGCAATTTTTTACACTGTTCCTCTGAACCTTACCAGTTTCCTTGCCCTAGGAATAAAGGCTAAGCAAGAGCTGAGGTAACTTTTAAGAAATGCATATCCTAGAGGTAAATGTCAGTATGACAGCTCTTGGGACTAGTTGTTATGTAAGGATCTTTTTGGCTTGAACGTGACCAGCTAGGAAACATCTATTTCCAGCTGTGCCTTACCATTACACTGTTCAACTGTGATCTGCAAAGCCCCTTAGTCAGACTAAACAAGTAATTTGATTTCTTTGCCATTATTTTTGGCTCCTTTGGCTCTGCCTACCAGAAAGAATGCTAGTGCAGTGGCCCCAAGTCCAGCTGGAGGCCAGTGACTAGCAGTGTACCCCAGGGTTCAATACTGGCTCTAATACTGTTCAGTGTCTTTATTAGCAATCTGAATGACAGAGCGGCGTGTCCCCTCAGCAGGCTTACAGGTGTCACAAAACCGGTAGGAGTGGCTGGTAGCACCAGAGGGTCATGCTGCCATCCAGAAGGACCTGGACAGGCTGGAGAAAAGGGGCTGACAGACACCTGATGAAGTTCAGCGCAGGGAAGAGGCTTTCACCTGGGGAGAGGAACAGCTCCAGGCACCAGTATTTTCTGGGGGCAGCACAGCTGGAAGGCAACTTTGCAGAAAAGGACTTGGGGGGGTGTGGTGGACACCAAGTTAAACATGAGCCAACCGTGTGCCCTTGCTGCAAAGAAGGCTAATGATATCCTGGGCTGCATTAGGCAGAGTGTTAGGAGGTGATCCTTCTCTTACGGTCAGCCCTGATGAGGCTATACCTGGAGTGCTGTGTCCAGTGCTGGGCTCCCCAGTACACGTGAGACATGGATGTACTGGAGAGAGTCCAACAGAGGCCACAAAGATGATTAAGGGACTGCAGCATCTCATGTGTGAGGAAAGGCTGAGAGAGCTGGAGCCGGTCAGCCTTGAGAAGAGAAGGCTCAGGTAGGATCTCATCAATGTATATACCCAAAGGGAGGGTGCAAAGAAGGTGGAGCCTGTTTGGTGGTGCCTAGTGACAGGACAAGAGGCAATGGCTACAAACATTCTGCAATGCTGTAAATCTGGCCATGTTTTTAGTGAGGTGGTTTCTCATGCACCAGGACCTAGACTGAGGTAAACAACTGATTTTTGCATTAGCTAGGTATGGTTTTTAGTGAACATAGACTTGGTAATTTCAAAGGTTATCAAGGAATGAAATACGAGGCCAATACCTCTGCTGCAAGATTAAGGTAGCCGTGTAGAGAGTGTGGCCTGAAGAGTGGGGATTGGGTGGTAAGTTGCAAAGCATCTGTAGCAGCAGAAATGGTTTAATGTTGCTGAGAGTCCTTTCCTATATGTGTTAAAAAGAAAAGTGGTGGTGTGCTTCATCTCAGACACGTGAACAAGTGTTTTGGCTAGATACTGTCTGGATTTATAAACAAGGTAGGACCCAATATGCCAAGGAGGAAGGGTTTATTTAATTTTTTTAAAAAACTTTTTAACAGGATGAGTCCCTGATAATCTTAGCAGCAGATACCTGTGGTTAGATTGTTGAGGAAGTGTGTTTTCTGCAGTCGTCTCAATATTTTAACTATAGTTTTCAAAAAAAAAAAAAATTAAAAAATTGTGAGTGAGGCATAATGCTATCGAATGAGATACAAGAGTCTGAAAACCCTCACTCAAACTGATATGTTCTTCAGGAAATTGTTGATGTATTAAAAGCTGTTTTTTCAGATAGTGATCAGTGGCTTAGCTTCCCAAAATGAATGTGAAATTTGAACACTGAGAGAAGGCTGTGTCTGCCTATAATGATGCTGGGTTTTGTATACCAAGTTCTGGGCTTATCTTGAAAGGGATTCTGACAAACAACAGAACTGATGAAAACCTTTTCAGCCAGCAGTACTTTCTTCCGACCTTAAGCATTTTTGGCTTATGTGTATGAGATTAATTCACAGACGATTTGATGGGGTTTTTTTGTTTCTCTTTTTCTTTTTTTTTTTTCTTTCTTTTTTTTTTTTTTTTAAATGACCAAACAGGCTGGATGAAAACAGGTCCTGCAATTAAAAGATAAGATATATATTTAAACTGAAGCATATTCTCCCATACAGAAATAAATGTATGTCTGTCTGTTAAGTCTCTGTGTACAGGGCATAGATGGCTACATCTGTGGTGATGGTAGTGGTTTGTTGTTTGGGTTTTTTTGTTGTGTTTTTTTTTTTTTTTTTTCTTTTGGAATAGCTGAATGTTTTCTTCAATTAATCTGTTTTGTGGCTAATCTGGAAGTCTTTACCACCACTGTGGAAATGAAGCGGTGACCACTGGACCAACTGGTACTATGCATTTAAATCTCTTGGTAGGAGGAAAAGCACGACCTGTTTGCGTATAATAGTTTTTTTCTCTTGAAAATGAGCATCCACAGGTTACTTCTGTTAAACGAAAAGTTAGTGTTGTAAAGGGTGTTCTTCATTCACAGGAATGCTTGTGGGGGGAGGCCTGTTGCTTTCCCATTTGGTGGGGCACTAGAGCCCCAGAGATGAGCTGTGGGCACAGAGCTGCT